>JABXWE010001088.1:0-89104 GCA_014611495.1 Limonius californicus
ATGACTATCGAGTTCAAACTCGTCCTGAAGGCGTATCACATGTTCACCTACCGCCCCTTTCACTTCCGCGTCCCCAGTGTTGCCAGATCGAACGCCACCTACCAGTCTCATTACTTAATTTACAATCCTCGTATGTCTTTTACGTTTGGGGTTACCCAAAAAGTTCAGTTAATATTGTCAAAGTGACGGTATGGAAAAATTAAATATGGATTGTAATATGAACGTCGTTTAAGCCAAAAAATATCTGTCCCATTTATAAATTGACAATTGAAAATGGTTATTGTAACATTTCACATTCTATTATAAGTCTGACTCCACCAAGTTGTAGACCGGTCTTTGAAATACAAGGTTGCGCAAAAATACAGAACAATGCAAATACTCCAGTACATCAACCGCTATTTCGAAACAATCTTTTACGTGAAAATTTCGATATACGGCGGATACACTGACATGATATACTTTTTTATTTTAAATGGAATACCCTGTATATTTTAAGATACATCGATAGAATTATTTTTTGCAAGTTCGGTTATATAACCTTTGATGCCATTATTTTTAATAGTTCTAGATATATTGAGCAATAATGTTTCGTAATTGTTCTGTAGCAGCTCATGAAAACAGGAGAAGCGTAAACAGTATTGTAAAAGTATGCTTGGTTTCTGTTGTGTTGTGTTGATGTTCGATTAACAGGTCAAAAGTATTTAAGACATTTAAGCAAATCTTATATTGTTCCTGCTCTTGCAGAAGAAGGGGAATTATCTAATAGTATTTAGTTTCATTGGAACGAAATACCTCACCATTAAGGTCTAAATATTCGGCATTTTTTTTAAACCAAATATTTCGAAATAGTTTTATAGGGCGCAGGGGTTTTATTGAATGGTCCATTCAATAAAACCCTTGCGCCCGCGGGGCTGCGGGCCGCTCGTTCTCCGGATCTAAATCCGTTGGATTTTTTTCTTGGGAAATATTTAAAATATATAGTATATACCGAACAACCAAATATCATCGCATAATTGTGATCCTCTTGCGCATTGTCGAGACTGTGTGAGGCAAAGCTAAGCTACTTTGTGCTATGGACAACAGGGCCCGACTCTGCGGGTTACCATGTTGGTGCGAAACCGTGCTTGACTTGCCTGGTGTGTGGATGTTTTTACTCCTCTATTGCGATCGTAATACGAGGAGTGCCATTAATTTGATCCCCATTGGCAAGTAGAGACCGGGACCCAGTAACGACCCCCTAGTGAATTAGAAAAAGTTTCGACCCCTGGAGTGATTCGAACAGGGAAGCGTTCGGACTATTACATCCAAAGCCTAGCTGTCTTACCATTGAGCCACCCCAACTAATACCGAATGACCGAATAATTAGAAATAATTTTTGGTGAAATAAGAATAATTGCTGTAGAACATCTTGTTTGTAACAAAAGGATTCGTACATAAGATTTGGATCATGTCAAGAAGTAAATGGTCGCTTTGAGTATCTTCTCAAATGATGTTATTTGTGTTTTTCTATTTCTTTGTTTTTCATTGTTTGTAGCTAATTAGTAGTAAATTACGAAGCATTATTGTTGAGTGGTTTGTTTAGTATCGCTAGAATTATTAAAAATAAAGTTATTAAACCTCATATAACTTAATTTGCAAAACAGAGTTCTAACGATTTGCCACATAATATACGTATTCCATTTAAAATATAAAAGTTGATATCATTTTCGGCTAAAGCGGAAGTCCTTTAAACCGGCAATACCTTCGCTATATCCGCCATATATCGGAGCCTAAGTTGAAAATGCTGTTGAAATCGCGGTTGCCGTCGTAGAGATATTTGCATTTGTTACGGGCCAATCGAGCTTTTTCGACGACCCGTAACCAGATGGATGGAAAACGGCCTACAGCTTAGCTCAGAGGAGTAGGGGTGGTTCACGGAAACCGCTTATGGGAGAAAATCTTTAGTTGTTTACAGGGCGAGTCAAAATAAGTGGGCGCCACCTTCCAAATCCAGCTGGTTGTAGGTCCTCGTGGAAGGCCGAGAAGCCAACAGCTTACGGGAATGGAACTTACCGTGATTGTGCCTCCTCCTATGTATTTGGAGCTTGCAAAATTTTTACACAAACAAATACAGAGTACACAAAAATAAAAGAGGCAGTAAATTTTAAAACACATATAATGAAATTATTGGTATGGCGATACAAAAAGAAAAGACAGGAAATGGCATTTTTATGAGTTTACAACTATTTGAACGTCCAAAAAACACAAAACTCGCCGCCGTTGACGCACAATATTTATGATATTTTAATGAATCTGCGTGGCCAATGACGTAGAGTTTACAGGAAAAATACAGTATTAATATCTTTTACAATCAACAATAAATAAATGGCCTTTGAAGATCGCTTTTAGATTGCATAAAACAAACAAGTCCAATGTCGTAGAATTTTGCAAGTTTGCGGAAATAAAAACAACAAAAAAACTGGTTCTTTACCTTGAAGTTCGGAGAAGGCAGGCACAATTCCCGGAGGGTTGATTTCCAAATGCAGGAAAATATGTTGAATGACAGGTTGTTAATCGTTGAACGATAGTAGCAGTAACAAGACCGGTGCTGGGCTTCGAAATTCATCCGCCGAACGGCGATTGGCCAATTCACAAAGAATTGCCTTTTGTTTGGGTTCAAAATCCTAGCGTACTAATATCCGACAATTGTCGATGTGTTGTTTTCAACCCCATGGTAAAACAACGAAAGGAAAAGTACACCAGGTATACCCGTCGAAAACTCAAGCCGACACTTACAGCACTCGATGTATATTTACGGCCCTCCCCTAAAGATGTAATTTTGGGAAGGTCCGGAGTGGAGAAAGGTGGAAGATCGACTGACGTAAAAACGCAACGGGAATCTGCACTCTCCCCCAAAAATTGCACCACACTTCGAAACGTTATGAAATATTGTAGAATAAGGGACACGTGAGTTCTCGGAAGCGTTCGAGGTCGAGCGTGGAAAAAACAAGAGTCTGCAATTTTAACACAAAAGAAACTATTAACATATCTCAAACTTCGAAAGACAAAACAGAAATGGTAACCCAAAATAAGACTGCAATTAAAATAATGTTATCAATTCTTACGAAGCGGCAAACAAATTAAGAAATTAATTCATATAAAGCGGCACATTTTAAAATGAACATAACACATTGTTCCGTACTTTTCCCAACCCTGTACATCCAGATTAAAAGTCATTAAAATAAAATGGGTGTACCGCAATTCGCCTGTACATCAACAAATTAACGTAGAAACGACAAAGTTTAGATTCTTTTGTTGTTTTAATTAATCTGCAGTAAGAAATCTCATAACATAAATGGTGTTCCATATAGCACAAATCATAAGTTTGATTTACTTCGGTTAGAGTAAGCATCCTGTATATCTGCAAATTATGAAAAAAATACCAATTTCCTTAACAGCGTTTTACCATATTTTAAATAATAACGAGATACAATAGCTACCCACACGAAACAGACAACCTGAATCTAACATATTTTCTACGGAATGTTATAACAAAAACATTTTCTATTTATTGTGCCTTGGCACCATTACTTGTAAAAGCAAATGAAAAGCTCTCTGCCTGCTACGAAATAAAATAAAAGACAAATTGCGCTGGAATTGTAATCAAAAAAGAGTATCCGGGAAAATTATGTGCTACTTTATTGGGTGTGCAGTAATTTATTGTGGAGTGACTTTTTTTAATTAGGTAATTTTTTCTAACGGAAGCGTATTCAGTGAAGATGATTGTTCTTCTAGTGCTCTCTCAGAACCAACAGTATGTTTATTCTTCAATTTAATTTCCTTTCTATCGAATTTATTCTCTGCAGTAGTTAATAGCATGCTAGATGGGTTTATTATATAACGTTCGTGCCAAAGATTCGTAACATTCAGAAAAGCAGATAATTTGTTTATGGGTATACAGTCAACATACTAGAATCATTTTGATGTTGTTGTATAAAAAGAACATTATAATCATCATTACCTTGTATCATTATCCTACATTCGAAAATATAAAATTGGGTATTTCGGAAACTATAATTTGTATGTAATGCTTATTTATTTTATTATTGCAATGGTCTACAACACTGTAGTTAACAGTTGCATTGCTGCTCTGTATTCCAATCTATCCTTGGTTGTTAGTAGGTTCATTATAAAATGTTAATGCAAACCAGTGCAGTACAGTACAGTACAGTACAGTACATTTCATATTTCATATAGACCGGTTCTAATAGCAACAACCCGCAGTATACCGACCGCTGTATTGTATCTAAGCAGTTTAGATAAGCAAATAACATAAAGAAGTTATGAAGAGGTTGTTCGAATAAAGTATAGATGGCATTAATAGTGCAAGGAACTGTGTCGTTTGTCATTTGCAATGTCGTAAAATATCAAGTCATACTGTCAAGTAGTTGTTTGTGTAGCTTTTTGTTATTTGTGTTATTAAAAGATGAAAAAAAATATTTGTAAAGAAATATTTTGCTAAAAAAGGTTTGTAGCCAACGGACATTAATACCGATATGAAATACCTTTTTACTGGACTCTGTTCCTTCATTTTGGACTGTGTGCAAGCAGACTGCAGTTTTTATACGAAGTCGTCAAAAGCCCACCTGCGCAGTATACGCCCAGAAAGTGTAACAACACCAAAAATCGTTAAAAAGTCTTAGTTTAGTTTTGGAGGATCGCTACTTGTAGGATTTTTCAGTTTGATCGTCGATGAAACTTGGATCTACTATTATAAATCCGAAACAAAACAATGTTCATACTAAAGGAAACATCTGCTGAAAAAGTAATGGTTTCGATTCTTTCTAATGGATAATCTTCTAAAGGGCCTCAATGACAAGCTAATCCTTTGGACCAAAATATCATATAAAAAGGATTAAATTTAGCGAATAAAAAGTAATGTGGGCAAGACGATGTATGTGCCCATACAAGTGTAGAATCCACCGCGTAACTCAACGAATTGAAGCACGATTTGCTACCACATCTCCCTTTTTGACATTATTTAGCTCTGTCTCACTCCCTTTTATTTCCGCGGTGGAAGGAGATTTACGTCAAATGCAGAATTTAAAGCAGCAGTAGAAGAATGTACTGCAAACCCCGAGGAATCAAATAATGCCACGCTAACCACCAAGACAAAAATATTCGTTCGTATGAAGCTATAGCTTTAACGAATAAGAAGTAATTTATTATCAAGACGATGCACGTGCCCTGCAAGTGTGGTTTCCATCGCGTAACTCAACAAATTGAAGCACGATTTGCTGCCACATCCATCTTATTCACGTGATTTTGCTCTATCCGACTGCCTTCTATTCCCATGGTGGAAAGAGATTTTCGTTAATTGAAATTTTGAAATGGCATTTGTTGTTGAAAATCCGTCCAAGTTTGATCAGCGTCCTACAATTTTTATGCGCTGGGGGTGTGCAGCCATTGCAGATTCATACGCGAATGCAAACAGTGTATGGAAATGCATGTATTGTGTACCCAACTGTGAAAGAATGGTGCCAACACATTAAGAATAGAAAAGAGGATACTATGGTGATCCGCGACCAGGTGCACGGTGTACTGCATTAACAGAAAACAATATGGCATGTGTGGAAGACTGTATTAGAGAAAATCGTCGAATTTCAATTAAATTCCAGAAATTGTTGGTGGGAGTGTAGGATCTGCCATAGTATTGTTCGTAATCAGCAAAGTTTGTCTAATGAACAAAAATGCTTGCGAATGGGCTTATCTCTGCAACACCTCACAGACTATAGGCAAAATGGTGATGACCTTCTTCTGTCAATAGTTGCTGGTGAGGCAACTTGGTGCCATTACTACGAGCCATCCAGTAAGTTATCGTGGATGCAGTGGAAGCATTCAAGTTCACCACCACCGAGGAAGTTTAAAGCACAACTTTCTGCAGGCAAGGTGATGTTAAAATTTTTTTCGACCATGGAGGACCCTTGTTGATCGCATTTAAGGAGTCTTGAATACATATCAATGCAAATCTGTACAATGAAACTTTGAACGAGCTTCATCAAGAAATAAGACGGAAACGTCCAGGAAAACTTGGTGTGGGGTCATTTTGCTGCATGACAGTGCTAGGCTTCATGTTGGTAATGTGGTAAAAGAATATCTTCAACGAAAGAAATGGAAGGTTTCACAGCATCCACCCTATAGCCCGGATCTATCGCCTTGGGATTTCTATATTTTTGGACCGCTGAAAAAGGTGGTAAAAGGTCAGCATTTCGAGTCTGACCGGAAGTACAGATAGCTGTGGAAGACTTCTTCAATCAGCAGCCACAAGAATTCTATGAGCAGGGTATACATCAGTTAGTAAAACAATGGGATATGTGCCGTAACTGTGACGGTAATTATTTATAATTGAATTATTGAAAAAAATTTTTATAAAGCAAAGATGGGTTTCAATTGAACACGCCTCGTAATTTAGCACATACGAATTAGGATGGCAAGATACTATGTGTTCTCGGTCCTGCTGTATGGTATGGAGGCTTGGACTCTAAAGAAAAACCACCTTACAAAGATAAAATTTTTTGAGTATTGGATATACAGAAGGATACTCAAAATACCATGGACTGCAAGAATAACAAACAACGAGATCTTGAAAAGAGTAAACAAAACAATCGAAATAAGTTTTACAATTAAGAAAAGGAAACTTGAATACTTCAGCCATATTAACGGAGGGGAAAAATATGGCATTCTACAACGAATTATGCAATGCAAGATTGAAGACAAAAGATCAGTGGGAAGACGAAGAATTTCATGGCTGAGGAACTTGCGTGAATGGTTGGTTGTGCTTCTCTTCAACTTTTCCGAACTGCAACGCCAATAAGAATTGCCTTAATGATAGTCAACCTCTGTAGAGAGACGGCACCCTAAGAAGATAGTAATTTTGTATTACGGCGATGTACGTGCCGATACAAGTGTGGTTCCTATTGCAAAACTCTATGGACTCAAGTACGATATGCTACGTATTCACCGTCTTCACCTGAGTTAGCTCCATCTAACTTTAATTTATTCCCGCAGCTCAATAATTTCCTATAGGTGACAAGGGATGTTCGTCAAATGAAGAAGTTAAAGTAGTTGAAGAATGTTTTGAGGAATTTGGAGTTTTTCGGTAGGATAATGACCTTAGAGCATCCAAGTGTACTGCTGTTAAGGGTGATTCCACAGAAAAATAAATATAATTTAATTCCTACAACATTTTAAATAACTCTCGTATAATTAGGCGTTTGAACCTTAAAAATGGAATGGAATGTTATGTTTTATGTATTAGTTTTTCCTCGAGAGAATATAAAATAATTTTGAAGCTGCCAACTACGACACCAAAAGAAAACACCAAGTAGGTACGTACGGCTTTAGCTGTCGAATTGGTTTATATGTCACATACAAGGTGAAGTAGAATGAATATCATTTAAAAAATGTATTCGGATTCCCAGTTTATTCCGTTTATCCACTTTGCTAATTTCAACAGGTTTTACTTATTAGTTGTTTATTATTTAAGGTATAACTTACCGCTTTAATTTAGCATCTATTTTTGCCGCAGGCCTTGTTCACAGAACAAGGTCATCGCGAAATTCCGCATGAGGAATGCAAAATTAACGTATAGAAACTTTGAATGTTACCTATCTTTATCCATTTTATCTTTGGTCCGTTGTTTGATCTAATTTTGCGTGCACACCTAGTAAGGAGGCCGAACTCTTGAGTAAACGAGCTTTTACATAAATCGGTTTAGTGCAATTTGTGTATTTATAACGAATTACGAATTTAATTTGCGTGGTCCTTTGTTGTTTCCGCATAAATTTCTCGGCCCCGTAGTGCGAATCTTTCAAACGAAGGAAATGTAATTTTGAGTAAATGAGGAGTTTGTCTTGAGAGAAATATTTGTAAATTCGAATCAGTTATTCTCAAGATATCATGGAGCAGAAAGAAAGATGTGTTTATTATAAACATTAATTCCTAAAATATTTAAAAAAAAAATCGTTCAAGTTCAGTTCACGTTTACAGCAGCAAATATAGCTATTTCACCAGTGGCAATAGTTTTTGCCGATCAGTACTTACGTTTACTATTTTTTTAGAATTTTGAGTAGAAAATTGCGTTTTAATAATACAGCTTTGGTGAGTTAGTTTAATAGAAATTTAAATATAATCAGTTTTTTTTTATTAGTTTTACGTCATATCGGTAGTACAGCGATATCCCGAAGTGAGCCGTTTTATTTTGTCATTCTACACTTGCTGGATAAATACGACTATATTATAATGTAGTATGTGTTTCGGTCTGTTTGTTCATGTGCCACGGAAAATATTCACTCTTGATATTTTAAGCTAGCGTCTTCGTTGACATAGTATTTATATATTACATTTGTATACCTCAAGTGTACTTTATACTGTTAGGGTCGACCTTACGGGAGGTCAAATAAAAACTACTGGATTTTCCATATTAAATACGATTGCAGCTCTTCTGCATTTCATTTATGCAGTTCCTGGGTAAACAAACAGCGGATGCGATCAGAATAATTCACTGGCTTACTGATCTGTCAATAAATATTGGGTAGTTGTACTCACCGGGGGTCCTCCAGCCCCTTGTCCCTGCTTTGGAACTCGAACAGGATACGGATGCTAATCTGCCGGCTAGCTGTTATTCACAGAATTTGCACCGGGGGGAGGGGTTGCCCTTTCAGCCCCAAAAGCGAAGTCTGTCGATGCCATCCTGACATTAATGTTGTATTCATAATAATAATAATAGTAATAGTAGTAATTCGACATTTTCGGCACATTTACGATGCAAACTCTGCCGACTGACTACCTCCCGAATGATTGCTAGGGGAATAATGATTAATAATGCCATATGCACTATCTGCTCATATAGCTACGTGTATCCACTACACTACTGTTTCCAACAACTACTTACATAGACACACCAATCTTTTATAACAACTATAATAGTACCCAGTGGTTATCACCCACATATAATACCAAGTAGATAATACGTAACCATTTGGGTAAGCACATGTGACGCTTGACAGGATATAAACCATATACAATAATAAGTAGATAACACGTAACCATTCGGGTAAATATGTATGACGCTTCACGGGATATAAATCATATATAATAATAAGTAGCTAACACGTAACCGTTCCGGTAAATACTTAATATCCGCTGACATTACCATTGCAGCCGATCTTTATATATATAATCACATACGTGGTAACACTAAATCCGCATCTCGCCTCAGCTTAGATGGGCAATCGCATAGCAATCAGTTAGTAGGTTCGCAAACGCTATTAATTAGCTATTACGCCAAAGATATGCAGGCTTACACCTAGCTACAAGCTCTCAACAATCCGCCACAAGGGCTTTCCTTCAAACTCTTATCATTCTTCCCAGCTGTTATAGCTAACCGATAGAAGTTACGTATATTATAGCAAATAGTTATCTATTGAGCGCACATTCAAGTAATACTCATAGCAGGCAAAACGCTTGCCTAACAATACTTACTTATTAGTGTTTGAATTGATGATTATTATAGTTTATCATAAACAGTTTTGTTTTTAATGGAATTAGGGTTAGGGTAATTTTATTCATTATTGAAAATAGCCAATATCGCTAATGGTTTGACTAACACAATCTTGTTAAAACTTGATTTTGATATTACAATGTTTTTCAAATGAAATGTTCTGTTAGCAGACTGCTGTATAAAGAAGGCATGTTGCGAACATTATCATCGTTTTTAGAAAATACGGTAACAACATCTTCCGTGTTTAGACCAATTGCCTGCTAATTAACTACAATGGAGTAACTTCTATGAACCCTTTGCACGTATGCCGGGCAAGAGGCTAATCTAACTCGTCGAACAGAGAAGAGAAGTTCCGTTTCATGGTTTACGATTGTCAGAAGATGTTCGTATGACAACCAGGACTGACGCTTTTACTTGTCCTCCGAAGCGCGACCGGTTACGTATGTCACTATACAGGGTGTCCAAAATGTGATGGTATACCATTGGTATCTCGGAAACGGTTATAGATGGAATAGGGCATCAAATGTTCAAAAGTTGCGTAATTACATGGCTTTTAATATGACATTTGAAGATTGTAAAAAAATCAGCGGTTCTCAAAATATTTGAAAAAAACTGAAAATTGGTAAAAATTTAAAATCGCTATAACTTTTTTATTTAAAGGAATTTAAAAAAACTGAAAGGCTTACATGAAAATATACACAATTACCTACATTTTCATCCAATCTGTGTATTTTTACGCCTACTAGATTTTGAGATACTGCTACTATCTTTTGTTTTTCCTATGGCCGCCATATTAGATTTTTGCATGGAAGAATTGGAAAAAAATCAAAGAATTCAACCATGTATCATACATGGTACTTTAGCTAAAAATAAACCCATAAAATCAACTTTTTATTATTAACACACCAATGTCAAGTTGCAATGAAATGAAACAATAAAATAATAAACAACGAAAAGTATAACAAATATCAAAATCAACAAAAACGTAAACAATTAAAGAAAAAACAACAAATTAACTACAACAAATGTTCAAAATGACCACCATTGTTTAACAAACATCTGTGTGCTCTCATGTTCAATTTTTACTTTCCCATACCTTATAGGTATAGGGTAAGTATTGAATTCATGAAAATTTTCGAAATCGAGATTTTAACGGAAATATCCGTTTTGGGTCTCTAGGAACCCATAAAAAAGTGGGTTTTTACAAAAAATGTCTTGTCTGATCTGCGGTAGGCGTATAGTCAACCACTGTATGTACGTACTGTCACGTATGTACGTACGTATGTGACGCTCCTACAGCCGAAAGTATTGCTCCGATTTTGATGCGCTTTGGAATGCGGGGTTGTATCGAAAATTCATCGAAAAAATAAGCTTTTCAAAAAAATCCGAAACCGGAAGCGGAAGTTACGCTTGTTTTTTTGGTATCACTTTTTTCGTGATTACAATTTTGAAACTTTTATCGCGGATAACGATAGAGGGTCATAAGACAAATATGTTAGTTTTTTGCCGAACTCGCTAGCTTTAAAATGAAGGGCGCTATGATTTTTTGAAAATTTTGAGTTTAACGCCCAATTCCTCGAAAACGGATGAATCGATTCAAATGATTTTTATTTTCTGAATAGTATATGAAGGGTAAAATGAGGTGATAGAAAAAGTTTTTTGAAAAATTATAAGGGGCCTAAATTACGAATTTTCAAAATTTTGGAAATTTTCAAAAAATTATTTCTCAAAAACTGCTCCAAGGAATTTTTTTTAATTTCATATATCGATAGACCTCGCAAGGGGCTATCGATATGTTTTTTGAAGAACTCCGTAATTTTCCTGTGGCGCCCTCTACGAGGCTTGGAAGTTTGAAACTTCAAACTCCTTTAATTAATAAACAAAAAAAGATAGGAAGCTGGGGTTTTCACTGAATCGCTCAGTACGTAATGGAGCATATGAATATGCAAAGAAATATTACACTCGTGGATATATGTAAGCGCACCGGCCCCCTCCCCCCTCTTTTTTAGAAAAATATTTTTTTTTATTCTAACGGTTGTTATTTGTTTGCGTCAAAGAATCTTTTTCCGCGAAAATAAAAAAAATCGATTTTTTATGCCCTACAAAATATAATTTCCAGGAACTTAGAAAATTTTACCTCGGTAGCAACAGCGATCGGTACTAGTTAGACCGCGCGACGTATATAGTAGAGAATGAAGTATGCCTGGTTGCATATTAAAAGGAAATTAAGGGGCACCGCAGATATTTGGCGGGACTTCTTACAAACCTTGTAAGTCTGTTCGTTACGAGGCAAGGTTTTAGGATAGCACTTGAACAACCGTTTTGAGGAAAATAACTACTGTTGAATAAAGATGATATGAACAGTTTCCAGTATGGGAAAGTCCAGGGAGGCAGTCGCGTCCACTTATTTTTGAATATTTTTCGAAACGGTCGGGGTAATTTTATTACACGTCTCCCTAATTATTTAGTTTTAAACCAATTACATCACGGGGCGTCGTATTATAAACATGTTTAATAATTCCCCATATGGAAAAATACTTTTCCGCTTTTCAAACCTTCCCAGTTCGCGCAAATTTTTTTCTAACCGTGCAAATATTCTGGTATCGGGAACCTGTCTTTCGGGATACAAGTCCGCGTATCTTTCAGCAGCATTTCTTGCATTGCGAAATGCTCTAGCATACACAAAAAGCATATCGACTTTTTCTTCATTAGAATACTTCATTTTCATACGCGTAAGCATCATTTGGATTAGATTGGATAGTCAATTGTTTCATTTCATGGCAACTTGACAGTTACTGTGTTAATAATAAAAAGTTGATTTTATGGGTTTGTTTTTAGCTAAAGTACAATGTATGATACATGGTTGAATTCTTTGATTTTTTTCCAATTCTTCCATGCAAAAATCTAATATGGCGGCAATAGGAAAAACAAAAGATAGTAGCCGTATCTCAAAATCTAGTAGGCGTAAAAATACACAGATTGCATGAAAATGTAGGTAATTGTGTATGTTTTTATGTAAACCTTTCAGTTTCTTAAAATTCCTTTAAATAAAAAAGTTATAGCGATTTTAAATTTTGACCAATTTTCAGTTTTTTCAAATATTTTGAGAACCGCTGATTTTTTTTGCAATTTTCAAATGTCATATTAAAAGCCATGTAATTACGCAACTTTTGAACATTTGATGCCCTATTCCATCTATAACCGTTTCCGAGATAGCAATGGTATACCATCACATTTTGGACACCCTGTATAGGTCCATCGCCGCCATCGGTGGTCTATTGGTTAGCGGCTAGCGCATTTGCCTTTAGACCCAAGGGACGCGGGTTCGAACCTGGCCGAGGTCGATGAGATTTTTCTAGCGGGGAAAAACCTGAAAATGCGCCTTCTGTCGGATAAGAAGTAAAACTGTAGGTCCCATGCCACTGCGATGTGTGACATGTTAAAAATCACTACTGGAGTTGGAATTACCCCAGATAGGTAAAATTCTTAGTTAGGGTGTACAATGGGCCGAATGTGGCCTAAGTGCATAGAGATCCTTGGAAAAGCGCGTCCCAGATCTCGCTCTTTCAAATACAATACAATATTGGCCCACCCATCCCAGTACTGACTACACTACGAATACCATTTGACCGGAGTTCGCAGTGCTCCGCTATGCAACCGAACAACTAAAATATCAAATATTAATATATTATTTTAATAGTAACAAAAACCGAGTTTTTCTCTCTTTGCTTTATAGCAACCACGGTACTATTTTTTGTTTACTAGTACGTATATGTATTGTAGACGTTGGTGTAGCGTTCGTTTTCCGGGTAATCCTTTATAGTTTCTTAGCATTAACAGGCAGTATATACCAATCTTGTGCTGCAACCGCTCACACACGATTCTCCAATCCAGTTGGCAATCGCGGGGTCTTAATGTTTAAAACCTTCGTTGGATTTTCTGTCGTTCCGATTCGACATTAAACTGCAGGTCCCCCGTATTTCTACCTCAGCGCCGAGGAGAAGCACATGGTAGAGCACAGTATTGGTGCCCGGCAATGCCAGAAAAGGCTATTTGTGACGACATTAGCAGGGCACATTAACTTAAAATGATTTTCCTTATTATTTTCAAATATTGCGAAACCATATCATTCCATATAATATATTTAATAGGGTAAAAATAACCTTTCTAGTGCGATATAATTAACTTGTTACAATGAAAATAATCGATCCTTATTTTCTTTTATTCGCTTTTAGTTAATATTTTCTTCATAAATTCGAAGATACCATGTTTGCGTCGCCAGTTTCTCAAGGGAAAACCGGAGTAGGGCATCTGGGTGCGGCCGTTTTGCGCCGGGACATTTGGGCGCTGTTCTTTTTTTATTATTTTTAAAAACTTTTATTTGGTTTCACTTTGTGGTTTGTATGTATGTATGTATGTTAGTATTAGAGAAAAGAAAGTGCCCTGTAATAAATTTTCAACACAAAACTGATAATGGTCATTACTTAGAAGTAATTTTCAACTTTGAAGAAAAGTGCAAGAACAATTAAATAGAATAATTATTGGGACAAACATATTATCTAATCACTTTGTACCGTTCATTAATCCAGATATGTCTAAAGTGTTACTTGGGCCAATCCAATAAACATTTATGATTACTTCTAATCTACCAATAACTTAATAAGGAAGAGGAGATTATCATGTTCTATTTCGACTATGGATTTATTTGAATAGAACTTTCGAAATAAACCATATTTGAAGAATTTTACACTAACTTAATTTTAGAATTACTGTTAACAATTTAAGAAAACAAGTTTTACTAAAATATACTATATGTATTGGAGTTGGTTCGCAATCAGGAATTGTGCGTCCAAATGTACTGGCACCAAAACGGTCTGCGCCAAAACGCCGACGCCCAAATGTCACGTACCGAAGGAAAACCGCTTAAACCAATAAAAAATTACTCTTTAGGGAACATACGTAACTTTACATTATTTGAGAAATATGAAATTTAAATTATACTAGGTATTTGTTTTATACAAATAAAATTAATAGTTTTGTAGTAAACATTCATAAATTGCGAGCTATTAGCTACAATAACGATATTTATCAATAGTCCAAGCAAATACATATGGAAACGCTCTCCAATATCGATGACATATCTCCGCTTTACGATATTTACTAAATATACTATTAAAAGTGAAATCAATTATCTCAAATAAGGAATACTCATTTTTATAGTTTTCATATTCTCAAAACATTCAAACTTCATCATAGTGTACGAGCTCATTTTATTAGCGTTACAAAATCGACGAGAGGTAAAATCAATCATTTTGCTATGAAAATGGTCTGTTCAAACTTGCTTATCATGTTTTCGTTATCGTGCTTCTAAATGTCGAGGAAAGCTTTTTAAAGAAAAGTTGGAAGCACACAAGAAGAGCCTTCACCCAAATTTTTGCGTGAATTCATTTTTGTAAACTATTATGATTGATTGTTTTAGTTGCGCTAGACGAACAAACATGCCACCACAATTGAGAAATTTTCCAGATGTGTTGTATTTTAAGAGTTTAACATTTACAAAAGGAGATAAAATTAGGGCATATTCATATTCGTTTATTTTAGTCTTTGGTAACTTATAATGGGGATTGTATTGTCATCATAATGCTATATCCGGTGGAAATTTTCCATATTCAGCGAATTCTGGGTAAACTAAATGGAGCGTTGGACAGTGAAATTGTGTTTCTGCAAAAACGGTTTGTTGTAGTTCTAAATGCATTTTAGCAGAGTAGTTGTCTCTCTGATTTTATTTAATTTAGTGTAAAAAGAAGTAGTACGTTATAATAGTTATTACATTTTTTAAATTTTGTAATGGCATTTCCCACAAGTTAGAAATATTTAAATGTGATAAAATATTTGGTTTGCTCTTATGTGCTAAACGTCGTATGTCTTATGATTTGTAAAATGGATATTTTAAACAAAGAACACTCAATATTCAGCCCTTTCTGAAAATACCCCAAAATAGGGCGATGAATCAGAAAAATTCAAGCAATTTCAACCGTTTTAACAGCCTCAACAAGCAAATACTGGTTCAGCAAATGGGTCTCTTTAAAGGAAAATGGGCTTAAATTTGAGTGGTTTTTGGTTAAAATAACCATTTTACAAATTTGAGATAGAATGGAGCATCGATATAACTACTTTCTGAATGTGGTATGAAAGTTTACAATGCTAAGTTTTCCCGAGATTTGTATTGCATTTTCTAAAAATCGATGTATTTTCCTCGGTATTTTCTGTAACTCTGCAGCTATACCATACACTCATTAAACTGTCTGGAGTTCATTGAATAGGCAGCTTCGTAGTTTAATACGTCATTTATACTAGATTAGCGACAGACGGCAACGGTATAGATAATTAATTATCTAGGTCTAGATAGTTTTATGTTTGCCGTTTGCTATATTTCGTGTCGCTGGAGCTTAGGTATTTTATGTTTCTTTTTTCCGTCTAACCGCATTAATTTATGTAGGTAATTATTTAGATTTGAAAGTGGTCACAAAATTCCAGTATCAATCTGTTCTTCTTTATGTATATTACTTTCAAACGAATTGCATAACAGTTTTTTATTTCTGGTTTTCAGGAAGTTAACCGTTTCCTTGAGCGATTTGAGGAAGTTCTTACTTTGAAAAAAGCAAGGGTTAAGGTTATACGTTTCACTTTTCCACATATTAATTACTTTTTGGATGTCATTAGTTATTTATTACTTTCTGTTCAGTCCTTTTGTATTATACCGCGAAAGTTTTTTTTAATTATTCACCTGTTTTTGTAATTTGGAGCAAGTATTTAGACAGACAGGTGCAGAATGTAGTGGAAATTTAATAGAATATTGTATGGTTTTTAATACAAAATATTTCTTCTGTTTTTGTTTATTATGTTTAACGGAATTTTACATAAGTACCGGATACTAGTGACATAAACACCTACCGTGTTTTTTTAGTTTATTAACTGATATAAATAAATTTTAAGGTGGTAAAAATGCCTAAGTGTGCACCACTAATAAACCTACACAGGTATTAAGATGTCAACTTATTTATTTTAAATGGAACGCGCTGTGTATTATGTCATTTTAATACACAATTTTGGCGTTTATATAACAAATATGTAAAAAAAACCTATGTCGGAATTTGGGAACAAATCTCATGGCAATCTTTGGTCTAAACAGACGAACCCTCTTCATTCTCTAGTAAAATATTAAAAAGTTGCTGCTGAAATAGGAGCAAAATTAATAAGTATATATACGATAGTCAAAACAATCATTTATTCAAATTTCATATGGGACGAAACTTCCATCTTCTTTAGGTTTCCTTTTTTGTATAAGTTTAAATTGAGGTGACTGATTAATTAGAAGTATGTACAGGTTTTATGACAATGGGCAGTAAAATAGTTATACGCCAATATTGGATTTGACTGGAGTAATATTAATAATTAAATTATTTGGTACATAAAGTTGTACATTCGAAACAGATTGCTAATACCGTGGAGAAATTGCATTTTACAATAGTAATGCAGAACAGATTGCTAAAATTGGTCTGGGCTTGAAAGTATTCAAAATTTACGTGTCGAAATCCGTCCCAATCTAAACAATGGTGTGCGATACAAAAATCAACATCGCAATACTATTTGAATAATTATTTGGCGAGAGATCTACTAATTGTGGCTTATATTGGAGTATTTTGTGATATCAATCGCGGGAATAATAAATTTAAAACCATGATCAGAATTAGATGAATATTGTTTTTCATGATAATGCTCCTGTTCATAAATAAATCGCTTGCGCTTAATTCAATAGATTTAGTTTCCGTTGATAATCTACTCCTTCTTAAAACGAGTCCTGATCCTAGCGTCTGATAATTATTATTCTAACCACAGAAAATACCTTTTTGAATGATTGGAAACAGATTGCTAATACCGTGGAGAAATTGCAGTTTACAATAGTAAGGCAGAACAGATTGCTAAAATTGGTCTGGGCTTGAAAGTATTCAAAATTTACGTGTCGAAATCCGTCACAACCAAACAATGGTGTGCGATACAAAAATCAACATCGCAATACTATTTGATTAATTATTTGGCGAGAGATCTAATAATTGTGGCTTATATTGGAGTATTTTGTGATATCAATCGCGGGAATAATAAAATTAAAACCATGATCACTATTAGGAAAAATTCGGTAGAAGAATATTGTTTTTCATGATAATGCTCCGGTTCATATATAAGGCGCTTGCACTTAATTCAATAGACTTAGTTTCTGTTGATAATCTATTCCTTCTTAAAAGGTATTTTTAAAGGTGAGGGAGTACCGATGATAAGAACATTACAAGTGCTATACGGGGTGTCTGAACGAGTTCTTATCCTATCCCTGAATAATAATTATTATAATTAAATTACCTTTTTGTGTGATTTGATAGGTACTAAAGTAATTCAAAACTTATCTTGTTGCAGCATTTCCGTTAAAGCTGGAAGTAATATCAATATTTGTTTTTTTTTAAATAGGGCTTCTTGTAATAGTACCAAACAATGCGTTTCCGGTGGTAGTTTTCCGCTGCTTTCCATGGTCTTATATAGTATACGTGTCTTCTTACTCTCTGCAGTCAACCACCCGAAAGATAAAGTCGTCAGTTGTAAACCAACGACTAATGGCTTCACCTGGCCGACGACCGACCCTTAGTTATGGAAATTGGGTTTTTGAACTGTACCTTCACAAGGATTCGAACCGAGTTTCCCTGTTTGGGAGGGTGTTATTTATTACTGCTGTACTCGGCTTCTTTTTTCTTAAACTGTATTCATGAAAATAAATAATAAGCACTGCGGACGCCGATAGAACGGTATTCGTAGTGCAGCACAATCGTCGGAGGTGGACCGATATAATGGCATATGCAACTGATCGTGCTTGGGAAGGCACGTAAAGGCGTTGGTCCCGGTTGCCATACGAACATGTGTGACAATCTTTAACTATGTACTTTAGGTTAGTTAGCCTCCTGCCCGGTATACGTGCAAAGAGATCTCACCGAACCTGCAAATTCTATATACAGTTGGTGAATTTTTCGATCCTCATCATTGAATTTGTCATCTTGTTATCGTTAGACCAATAAGATGTTTGCAGATTTAAAGAGTTTAAATGACAATTAGCGATACAATCTGTTACTTTAATTATTGTTTTAATTGTTTTTCAAAGCCATAAGGATTTTATGAAATATTTACACAATTTTTCAAATTTCAACAAGTTTTTTGGAAGAATAAGGTTATGTTGCGTACCAATTTGAAGAGGCGATTATGGCGGGCATAAGAAATAAAAATGTTCGACTATCGCAGCTTGGAATTTAGAAGTCGTAGAAAATCATGTCGAACTCATTCAACTCACAGTGACCAAAAACATAAAGTCGCCAAGTTTGAGTGAACTAGCGGCAAAGGTAGGGAAGATAATAATTTATTTTTAAAATATCAATTTTCAGTTTTTTCGTGATAAATCAAGAACCAATCAAAATATCCAGGGTTTCTATTCAAATTTTCAATTACCATAAAGAAGCGCACCTTTTTTCTAATTTAACCGACCTCGTGTCTCTTACCTTTTTCGAGAAGCCAATGGTGAGCATCGAAAAACTCAGCTTCCTGTATAAGTATTTGCATAGAAGAAGAAATCCCAGTTTTCTAAAATTATCTATTTCTATAATACTTCGTCAAGGACTGGGGTGACTCAGTGCTAGGAGAGTCAGGCTTGGGATGTAATAGTCCGAACGTTTCCCGGTTCGAGTCACACCGGGAGTCAAAAGAATTTCTAATTCCCTGGTTGGTCGGTACTGGGTCCCGGACCCCATTTGCGATTGGGCCTCAAATTAATGCCACTTCTTGTGTTATGGCCGCTCAAGAGGAGTAACAAGACTCCACACGCATACACCTTACACCAGGCAAGTCAAGCACGGTTACGCACCAACACGGTAACCCGCAGAGTCGGGCCCTGTTGTGCATAGCGCAAACTAGCTTAACCTTCCCTCACACCCAAGCGATGGACCTACAAGGCCTTTGAAACCTCCATAATAGTAATACTTCTTCCCCAGATAACGCACTCCATAAAATTCACTTATTTCGCAGAATATGGTTTTGCATTTTCTTTTGATGAAGAATGTTATATCAATATGTTAATCATTTGAGCATAATCCTGTCCTTTTAATTGGGTTTTATAACAAATTGGAATATCACAATATTAATTGCTTTAAATAAATTAGTTATAAATATATTGAGAAACAAACGAATAAATTATACGGGAATGATTTAAGAAAATCTTGCAAGTTCTGTGGGGTATAATAATTGTATTATTAATTAAAATACGCGTCAGAGGAAGTGAAATAATACTTTGCAAGATACGGGTTAAAAGAGTAATTGATGCTATTTAAACAATGAAAGCTGGCATTACTTCTGGTTTTACCGGAAGTTCTGTAGGCGGATAAGTTTTCGATTATTATTATTTTTTGTTTAGATGTTTTTCTTATTTATAATGGAGGTGTAAGCTTGTCGCAATGCTTCTGGGACTTTCTATATGTTGTAAAGATATTTTAAGCAGTTAATTGGGATACTAAAATCCCAATGAATTTTTTGCCCGAATGATCTTTCTTCATGGAATACTTAAATCACGAGTATATGAATCTAAGATGAATTAGTATTCGAGTGCCTGCAATAGGTTGGTGGGCATATAAATAATACAGACAAGTTAATTTGCCAAAAAAACCTTCTCATGCGAATTTTGAGTTGCTAGAACTAAACTGCCATCTATTACTAATAACTAATTATGTAATGTCTTATAAAAAGTGAATGTAGCATTGATAAAATAAGGTCGCCTGTGTGCATTTCACTTCTGATAAACTACGTCCTGGCTGTAAAATTTTTGACTTCCTTATGCTGTATGCAAGCACTGTGTACCTTTCGAAATTATTTATAATTCATGGACGTAAAGTGCTACTTTAATTACACAGTTACGTGTAATCAGGATAACACTGAGTAAATACAACGACTGTCTTGTATGTACTCAACGTTGTGTTTTACCACGTGTAGGCAAGCTAGAATTTAGCGCTAAATATTATGTTAACGCGGCGCATGCCGTTATCATTAGTTAGTATGGTTAGAAAATAGCTATTTATGGTTTAATTTCCTGTGATAAACGCTCGTGTATAAAAGCAGTAATATGAGCAGCTAAAAAGCCTCAATGTAAAAGTAACATGGACAGAGTTAAGGTTCTAAACACCTTTCGTTATTTTGTACAAATGTTTTCACGTAATATTCAGACATTTAAATAACAGTTACCCTTGCTTTCACGTATACATGTTTTCATTACGTAGTTTTCAATTATACTAGCATTTCACCTGGTGTTTGAACGAGGTAAATTTGAGTTAACATAGAAACTGTAGCTTATGAATGTTGTGGGTAACAACAGATCTCACTATTATTTTCGAATCACGGAATGCATAAACATAAATAAAAGTTGTCGTATTTAATGATTAAATAAATTCAATGAATACTGAATATTGAAACGACCTTTTAAATCTACATTTATGTTAGCTTATGACGGACGTAGCCTCCGGCCATTAAAAATACGGTTCAGTGCTATGCATATCGAGGGCTTCTTTTCACTCAATCCCAAACATTGTTCAGTGAACTTAAGACAGAGTGATAATCGAAGGGGAACCACATTTTAATGAAATATTCGCGATCGGATTCATTGTGCGCTCTTGGCGTACCATTGTTACAAAGAAAAATACCGTGTTTAAAAAAAACTGTTGTAAGTAGGTATTTATAAAAACAATTTGCAACAATACAAAACAACAGTGTAGATCGTTTAAAATTATGACCAGCACGCACGTCATGGATATGATTGCGAGCATTTGTTGGACTTCGCCTGTTTTCGACTCTGTCCCACCATCTCACTTTGTGTTCGGTCCACTGAACAACACGTAGGACAGTCAGATGAGCCCGAGATATACACGAATATTTCTATTTTAAGTGCTGAAAATACAATAAAAAATATTTTAAAAATTGAAGTACATGAACAGGAAGCTATTGATATGAAAGCTGAAAATCGGAATAGTTTTTTAGGCATGTCAATTTTCATATGTAGCTAATTTTAATTCCTAGTTTGTACTTTTAAGATCAAAATATTTAATATAGAAATAATTCTATTTCAACTTTAAATTTGATATTTGGAAATTGGAATAATCACTTACGCTTTCACTTTTTTAAGTTTAAAATATTGACCGTTATTTCAATATTAAATGTTTTAAATGTGATTGATTGTTTTAATTTTATGTTTAAGCTGTAAACATTCATTTGAATGAAGCCATTTGGAAATGGGAATACTTCATTATATTTCAGTTTGAACTTTCGCGTTGATATTTCGAATCATGAATAAGCAATTTCGTTTCAACGTAAATTCACATTTTGACTTTAACTTCTAAATTGTGATATTAAAGTTCAAATTTTAAATATTTATTTAAATTTCACCTTAGGCTGTAACTTTAATACTGATGAGCGAAATGGGAACAATTAATGAAATTACAAATTTAATTTTAAATACGACTTAAACTTGATGTTGATAGGATGAATACCTTAAGATATTTCTACGTATGTGACCATCTCGAAATCGGGACGTTCAAGATCTTTAAATCGGAAGAGTTGGTTAAATAGAGTGGCCTCGGTGGTCTAGTGCGGGAACGCACTGCCACTCGAGGCCCCAGCGAAATGTAGTCGATGCGCTGGGGCTATCGAATCTCAGCTGGGGCTATCGAATCTCAGCTGGGGCGACCGCAATTTGGCTTAGTTAAGTTTAGGGTGTATGTTGCATGAATGTTTAGTGTGTAAGGGACGCCCGCACCCCCTGTAGTAATGCGAAAGCGGTTCGGGGGGGGGGGTGGTGTAGTATGAATGAATGAGAAAAAACAGTTTGCTTAAATAGATTTTAAATTAAAATTCTAAATTTTAATCTTAATTTACAATCACTATTTTGAAATCAGACTAAACTTGAAGTTCTAAATTGTCTATCTAATATCAGAATTTTTCGTTGAAAATCTATATTTGGAAATTGGAATAATGGGTTACGTTTCAATAAGCGTCAAATTTTGATCTCCAGATTATAATTCCAAGTTTGTCAATGGGAATAGTAGATTAATTTTTACATTGACCTGTAAAGATCAATTTTAATATGAAAATCGACATTTCCATATTTGAATTATTATGTAGGTAAATTTGTACTTTAAGCTCTAAATTGTAACTTCAATTCCGGAATTTCAAGATTAATGATGAAATGTCGAAATAGACATAATTAATTAACATTGTAAGTAGGGTTCTAAATTTTCATTTTAATTTTAAGTTCTAAATTTTCATTTTAATTTAAAATCAAATTTTCACGTTAAAAATAGAAAGTTTTGATATACGAAGTAGAGTATAATTATTTTGTTCTAATTGTTCGCTTTAGAAGCCTTTCTGGCGAAATACTATTTTCTAACTGCATAATTAAACTTAAGTATCGAGTTTACAGGTAGTAGTTGTTTTTGTTAATATATCTTGTACAATTAATAATTTATTGATGGAGAAAATTAATGAAGTACCAACAGCTGAAGTTTATTTAAATTTTCATTATAGTAAATATAAAAAAATATGCTTTGGCGTGTTTGAGAAAGAGGATACGCCACCTACGATATGGTGAATAATAAAAGCAGCAATTCAGAGATAAGTTCGTAGTGTTTATTTTTGACTCAATGTAGGCATTGTGCGTGTAGTTTGCTGCGTTGCGTAATTGAAACTTCACATTTGCGTGTTTAAGTTAATTACGTATCAAGAACTCGCCTTGTATTTATTTACTAATTTCTTAGCTCTCTGATCACGTTTAGTACAACTAGATTTGCCATAGTAGGACAATCAGAGACCCTGTGATATTTTGCGTTAAAACTTTATTTTCATGTGAGGCAATATGTATTATAAAGAAATAGGAAATTTAAAATTTCGTAATTAGTGATAAGGTGATCTAGTTAACGCTGACCTTGTCGAAAATAACAAATTTGGTAATTCAATAAAAATGATATACTTAATCATTTTGTCTTATCGAATATACATTGATAGCGGTGAAAATTTGTCGTTAATCACCTATTATTAAACATTAACTAATTCTTCAACTTAGCAAATTTGGTAAGGCGTTGGAATGTAAAAAAGGATACACAACAAACATTACTAAATTTCTTATAAGTTTCTACAAAAACCCAAAGCGAATGTACCGTAATATATTTTCGGCGATTACTAATTAAGTATACATTTGTTGTATGACACATTGCAAAAAAATGTTAATGATTCCGCTATTACATATCAACTGTGGTAAACAATGTTTTTAAATGGCACATGTTACTGTACAAGGTGTCCATAAAGGGCATACGATGGTATGTTTTTTGGAAATGCGTTGATAAGGGAAATTTTCTATTGTACTGTTTTTTGAACATTGCTGATATCTGATTTAAGTAATAGTCGTATACTGAACAACAAGAGTTGTTAATATTTTTCTATACCAAATATATTTATATATCACACCATTGAATTTTTTGGAAATCCCGTAGATGCTTTTTATCCGTTCCGATTACGATGTTAGTAACATAAATCATATCTGTACAACCACTTATATTTGATTTTGAACAACAATACTGTCAGTGTATAAAATTATAGCTCACGAGGGCGTTTATGCATTACAAGTATGAATTCCATTATAGATGGCAGCAGTATATTGTGTACATGCACTGGAGCCATAAAGTAATGCACCCAAAGCTAACTTTTGTGATGTGCAAAATTGAGGTAATAGTTTTTAAACTATACTACACTTGCCATTTTTTTGATTAATAATATATTTTGATCCATTTTACTAGTACCATATTACGTATAAAACGCATTACTTGTAGAATAATCAGGCGAAAAACGTATTATGTATTCATCTTGCAGCCATTTTGATTTCCGTTCAGATCATTAACAAACTACAAATATTTATGGTAACTTATTATATGAACCGTAGTGAAAACTTACAAACGAGGTGTGTAGTTTTACCATTTAAAAAGTTTTGATTTATTTTTGTATTGATCAAGGAGTAATATTTACGGTAGAGTTTATGCACCCATACTAGTGTTTTTCAAAATTGTTTAATTGAAAGTAGTTTCCCCAGTAGACACACTGTATGAATACAGTTTATGTTAACGGAATAGTCATTTTTCGTACAGGGGTTACCAGCGGATTGAACCATATGTATAAACTGTACGGCAGATTGTGTATTTTTAGAATTCATGTTCCCAGAATGTTTTTTTTTTTCTATAGTGTTCTACAATTCAATTCCGTTCATTCCACACAATTTAAAATTTAATGCAAATTTATAGGTTGGTGCTAAAATTATACTCTGACATGGAAATCGCAACACCAAGAAGGGGTAGGAATTTTTTGACCAAATTTGGCAGAAACGTTTAACTACTGAAAGGTGGCAATTGATTAAAATTAAAAAAAAAGAACAAAATATAAACAATTTTTATTAATAATGGGTTGATCCCCCCTATTGGTTACACACTCCCCCACTCTTCGTGGCATCGATTCTAGCAGATGGTCGATTTCCCCTTGAGGTATTGTGTCCCAAGCAACCTGTAATTCGTGCTGTAGAGCTTGCAGCGTCTGCGGAGGATGCAGCAAGACCCTCAGTCTTCTCCCCATAATGTCCCAAACATGCTCGATGGGCGAAATATCGGGAGATCGGGGTGGCCATGGCAAGAGATTGACATTATCCTCTGCAAATCGGTTCGTAGAACGTCTTGCAATGTGGAGACGGGCATTATCCTGCTGAAGAAATGAAAGAATACGGGGTTCTACCACCTCATCCACATATCGCTGGGCGTTCATATTGCCTCGGATGAATAACAAACGGGACCTACTCCCATAATTTATAGCACCCCATACCATAATCCCCGCAGTTTGGTGCACATGCCTCGCAACAGAAAATTCAACATTGCGTCGTTCCCCACGTGTTCGTCTGACCCTCATACGGCTATCATGCATCCCGAAACAGAATCGGGATTCATCACTGAAGACCATCCTATGCCACTCTAGGTTCTAGTGCAGTCGCAACCTACACCACTCCAGACGTTCTGTCGGTGTTGAGCCGTTAGTGGTAACACAAGATGTGGCCGATAGGATTGCAAGCCGAAAGCTCTGATTCTGCGGTAAACCGTTAGAAGGGTTGCAGGACGATCTTCGTTAGTCGAAGATGGTGGTCCTGCACCTCATTTGTTCTTCGCCCTCCGGTTCCTTTTCTGCGACGTTCCTGACCCTCCCTAGTCCATGCCTGATAGCAGCGCATGATGTTAGATTGGTTCCAGTTAAGGCGATTCGCAATTTCTCTGAACGAAAAACCACCTTCGCACAAACCAACAATACGACCGCTATCGAATTCGCTTAATTGGGGTAATTTCTACGTTGGCGCACTCTAGGCATGAACACACCCTCAAAACAAACGATCAAAAGCGAAAACCATAAAGAACTGAACAATATCTCGCAAAACATACATCTGATAAAATTGTTAGAAAAAACTGGAAGAACTGTCAGATAAGCCATTATCATTTGATCCATATGAATGAAATTTAATCAATAGCTACCTTTTAGTAGTCAAACGGTTCGGTCAAGTTTGGTCAAAAAATTCCTACCCCTTCTTGGTGTTGCGATTTCCATGTCACTGAGTATACATAATTAACAAAAAATTAGAACACAATTGTCCATTCAGGATTGCAACTCAAGACAGACATAAAATCACAGAAAATGGTATCATCAGTTTGGTATTCAAACGATCTTATCATAAACTTAGTAGTAGCTTTTTCATGTTTTTTTTTTGATAATTTTTGTGGTAAAAATGATTTCCTGCATGACTCTACTAATATCTTGGGGTATAAAATTGGAAATATATTTCCGTGCAATTAACATAAGGTTCATCTGCACTGGGAAACCCTGTATATTAAAAGTGTGACATTTGACATTTGTGGCTCTCCTATGTGTAATACTCCTTTCCGTTTCCTTAAAACTTGCGCTTTTAAACCGTGGTTCTAATTTTACATGGGCATTTGTTTTATTGCCACACATTAATGCAAATGTCAAATTTCTTGTAATTTAAAACTAGATATTACTGGTGTGCTGGTACCTGGCTTGCAAATACGCTATCAAATCGGTCAGTCATTCACCTGTGCCACCTGTCCTCATGTAATGGCCTTTATCTACTATATATAAATGAGCTCGTGGGTATAATGCAAATGGAATATGACAGGTAGCGTTTACTACTTGTAAACTCGCCTCTAAATAATGTTTATCAGTTTATCACAAATAGCGCCCGTTAATTGTAGAAGACGTTATAATGCATACCTACCTATTGCAAACACCTAACTGTAAAAATTATGAAAATTGCAAGGTTACTTTTGTTTTGGAATATTTATTGTCAATTATATATTAATGATATTTACAAACGCTGTAAACAACATCTGGTGTTTATATTTTTGTTTTATGTTTGCCTAACGTGGGTGCATGTGTTTCATACAAACATCTTAAGAACGGTTAATACGATTTTAATTAAATTTGAAATGCAGCGGGGTAATCTGCGGTATAAAATTTAGGTGCCGATACGGGGTGTTAGTGTTAGTCCACTATATCTTAAGTACTTGATATCCGCAGTTTACATACGGCTGTTTTAGTTTTAAAATAAGTAACTAAATCAATATCTGGTACACAGTGCAATTCGATTATTGCGAATATAATGCAGATAGTATTTGGTTATATCCGGACGTCACCATGGCGATTGTGTAAATTATTTGTAGCCTCGGTTATTGTTACATCTACTATACTTAAAGTGGCAGTCGACTCTGCATTGTACACGTGGGATCTTCTATATTTCAGCATCTTCTGGAACTTCAAAATTCTGCTATATGATGGTCAAATATTCTTAAGACAACGCGTTATGAGATATAGCATGTTACCATCTGAAGCCTATTTTTTAACTGTACCGAATTTGAAGTAGAATACGTAACTATGTTCGTTTTCATCTGTTAAAAGTTTTTGCTTGTGGGCTTGATTTTGTGTAAGTGTTATCTCTTAAGTACCTTCTACAGGACAAAATTCATTTCAGTGACTTTAAAAGTTCAGCTTTGTATAGAAAATAACAATAAGCAAAATTTGTGTAATTTGAGAGTCTCCAGTATCTTGTACATATTTTCGTTTGCAGTATTAATCTACCTAAATTGATTTATAAAAAATGGCATCTACTTTAAATACAAAAATAACAGGGTAAGATATTTAAAATATTGACGAGAATTTTAATTGGAATAGAATCCTTTTAAATTCCCTTTCTTCCAACTTTCTTTTTTCTCGCATCAATAATTTTTTAAATTGTTTCGTTTTGTTAGTCCTATGAAGACATTTTTAATTAAGAAATAATTGCGTTCTAAAATGACGATCGATTATTGGCGATCTGGGAAATTCTCTGTCCTTTTGGGAGCATACAGAAATTCCTGTAAACTGTTAATGGTAAGAATTACATTGATAGCTATTATTGTGTAAAGAAGCCTAAATTTTAAATGGAACCCATTGTTGTTAATGCAGATTGGCGTATAATTAAATACATTGTTGTTAAATTAATAATAGATATTTATTTATCTATTTATTCGGGGTTATTCAGTTTCTAGGTTCGTTATTAGGGTTTCTCTTTTAGACTCAGCCGGTTGCAATGGGAGGAGTTGGACATTTTAGTGCTGATCATCATTCTAAAAACACAGACTCGGTCTCAGGCAAAGTATAAAAAATTTACAAGATTTTGTTACTTAGTTAGTTATTACTCCAAAACTTGAATAGACTGGTGAATGAGCCGAGTATTGAAATATACAACATGACTTTAATTGTAGCAGTAACTTCTGTTGTATGAATTTCTTTAACGTTGAAACATTTTTTTCTAATTACACGTGTTTTAATTGGCATGAGAATTTGAAATGAAACGTTCGTATTTCTGTCCACAGTTCTAACTTCCTTATGTTGTTAAATCGTCTTTCCTTTCCGACCATTGTTATATAATTAAACGTAATAATTTTTCCGCCATATTAATTTTATTTAAAAATGTCTTTCTGGAGATTAATTTTGTAATGCATTGTATTACGATACGTGTTCATTGTATTATGTTTTCACTTATCTGTACTGTTCTGGATCAGCTGATCATTTACCATTATTAGATATGACGATATTGAAGATAATAGTATTGAAAAATATTTGATAAGGGGATTGAGAAAAAGTGAAGATATAAGGTATTGAAAATAAAGTTTTAGGTTCGCATTATAATTAATTGTAATAAAAAATTTTACTTACATAAACTCGTTAAAGTCCATAGGCCTCATAATGGGATAAGGTAGGTATGTCGTTGAATAAAACCACAGTCGAATCCCACAAAATAGATTTAATGTTGTTAAAGATATAAATAGGTAATGTTAACGTTTTCGAACCCACTGTGGTTCATCTTCAGACTAATAAGAAAATATTAAAAATGCAAAAATCTGAAGGATTGTAGGAAAAATTCATTTAAAAGAACACCATGATTAAACTAAATAAGCACTTCATAATTAAGGCTTAACATATTACGGCAACGCCGAAATTAAATAATATTCTACAGAAAATCAAACCATGGTACTAAATGTTATTTTAAATTTAAAATTTAAAAACCCAAACACTTGGGCCGTATTAGAATGGGAGTGTTTTGAGTGTTGTATTCCATTCTAATACGGCCTAAATGTTTGGGTTTTTAAATTTAAAATCACATTTAGTACCATGGTTTGATTTTCTGTAGAATATTATTTAATTTCGGCGTTGCTATTTTGTAGGATTCGACTGTGATTTTATTCATCGACATACATAAACTCTTCCGTTTTTATACGAGGTGTGCTCAGTTGAAACCCATCTTTGCTTAAAATTTTTATACAATAATTTAATTACAAATAATTACCGTCACAGTTACGGCACTTATCCCATTGTTTTACTAACCGCCGTATACCCTACTCAGAGAATTATTGTGGCTGTTGATTGAAGAAGTCTTCCACAGCTATCTGTACTTCTGCGTCAGACTCAAAATGCCGACCTTTTAACGCCTTTTTCAGCAATCCAAAAATATGGAAAGCACAAGGCGATAAATCCGGGCTATAGCATGGATGCTCTAAAACCCTTCATTTCTTTCGTTGAAGATTTTCTTTTACCACATTAGCAACATGAGGCCTAGCATTGTGGTGCAGTAAAATGACCCTACGCGCAAGTTTTCCGCCCTATTGCTTAATGAAGCTTGTTTAAAATTTCATTGTACAGATTTGCATTGACTCCAGGTTCTAAACTAAACTCTTATCAGCAAGGGTCCTTCATGATCGAAAAAAAAAATGTTAACTTCAGCTTGCCTGCAGAAATTTTTTCGGTGGTGGTGAACTTGAATGTTTCCACTGCCTCACCAGCAACTATTGACAGAAGAAAGTCATCGCTATTTTGCCTATAGTCTGTGAGGTGTTGCCGAGATAAGCCCATTCACAAGCATTTTTGTTCATTAGACGAGAGATGAAGAATCAATTGCGAACAAACTTTGCTGTAACCCAGATTACGAAGAATACTATGGATAGATCCTAGACTCGCACCAACAATTTCTGAAAATCGACTTTTTTTCTAATAAGACCGTCCACACACGCCATGTTGTTTTCTATAATGCAGTACACCGTGCACCTGGTCGCGACTCATCCATAGTTCCCTGGTTTCTATTCTTACATTTTGGGAACCGTTTCTTCACAGTTGTGTACGCAATACATGCCTTTCCATACACTGCTTGCATTCGCGTATGAATCTGCAATGGTTGCACACCCTTAGCGCATAAAAATTTTAGGGCCGCACGCTGATCAAACTTGAACGAATTTTCAGCAACAAACGCCATTTCAAAATCGAAGTTTTAAAAGTCAGAATCAAATTCAAACTCCAGAAACTTATTAATGTGTTACTTACAAACGCTACTAACATTAACAAATGTAATTCGAATTATTGGATTTGTTTTCAAGGCTAAGTTGGTCAAAGATGGATTTCAGTTGAACAAGCCTCGTATATAAGAATTATTTACTTAATGTAACATTGTATATCATAGATGTTCAATCAAATAGGTCGCTTGTACTTTTCCTAAATTAAGAGATTATACTGTGTGATATTCATAGGTGAAAGTAAGTGAACTTCCAGAAAAAGTATAATCAAAATAGTGCTGAAATGTGTAATCACTAATCGTACTTACGTTAACAGTTTTAAAATAATAAATATTTTCATTTCTTTTGCACTTTTGGTAGAAAACTATTTATTTTAGGCGATTTCCAATAAGTATTTCTCTTTTTTGGCTTTTTACTGGAAAAATGTCTAATTTTACCCTTTAATAATATTAATCATGATTGTAATATTTGTTGACATCGTAAAATTTAGAACAGAAACCGATTTAAAATATAACTTCCGTAGTTGTCGGGGATTGTTAGCAATCTGGAGTAAAATATATTCGCGGGAAGGAAGTGAAAATCGCTTTTCCCGAAATAAAATTCCAAGAGAAATTCTGGTAATCCTGCATAATGTATGTACATTTTCTTCGCGTTTTGTAAACCAGACGTAATGGGAAATTTACGCTCGAATAATGCCTAGTCTGAGAGGCCTAACGGAAGTCCTCCAACTCCTACTTAACATACAATTGCCTCTTGATCCAGTTCCTCGTGTTAGTACTACCGCGAATGAATGCTGATTATATCAAACGCACCTTATTGTTCTTTTTATGCAGGTTTTCTTCCTATTATTTTTACTGTTTACCTGCGTGTTTGTGGGTTGAGGTTTCTTTGCGCGGCTGTTTTGCCGAAAGTTTGAGGTTAAGGTTGTAACTGTACAAGTAATTTAGATTGTCACAATAGATGACACAAAAAGTACGGCCTAAACAATTGTGCAGGGTATATTATAGTATGTGGGAACTATTTTAGAGACAGATTTAGGATCTAAAAATGGTTTATAGGAATATGGACCCGTAGAGGTTTCATAATGGATTTACAGTCTTTCGAAATGGGATCTATTTAATCACTTTTATGTGGATATTTTTGACAATTTTCAACTGTATTTTTTAGAATTAGTCAGTTAGTTTGCTGATTCAATTTGAGTTTGATGCGCCACCAGAGAAGTATCAATCATTTGATGTTTTTTAATACTTTTTATATCCTTACACTATTTTTTTATAAGTAGTTGTTGCCCATACAAAGTGTTACACTTCACGCTGTAGTCCAGCTTGCATTTGTACAATTTTTAGTTAATTTCTTTGGTATTGTAAAAATTTAATTGTACCAATTTTTCTGTAATAGTAGATACAAACTTTATTAATTTTTGCGGGAAGAAGTGTTAAACTGTCCGGAAATATAGTTTCTGAGAGTTTTCGAAAGTTTTTCAAATTTAGAATTGTGTTTCAATGAGTACCTCATTCCCATATCGTACATCTCCTTAAAAACACGTATTAAAGTGACATTTATATTTTACTGCTATATTAGAGGAGGTAAGGTTAATTGAATCTTTGATCGATATTTAAATATTTTTCCTAAAAATTACTACATAATTTTCTGATTTTATTCTAAGCAAATAACGAACGATCAAAGTTTTCATATTAGGGTTGGCTGGGAGTGCTTCAAGGCATGTCGTAGCTGTCATGTTACGTACCGGTCGTATATTGTGATTATTTCTTTGAATATAAACACAGGCTCAAAGCGTACCTGTCGCAATAAAATTGCATTTTAAGAAGCAAACAAATTACAACAACCAGATTAAACAGATTTTGACAAGTGAATTAATTATTTTAATTTGATAGTTGTTTAAATTGGCATTTGCTTATAGTGTAATTTTAGACATGCAAAAAAATTTCATAGCCTTCCCTAACTTGAAAACTGTTTGATTGCATCTATTTGAGTAATAATGAGAAATTGGCGAACGTGTCCATTGTGGGCTGTATTTCGTACGTTTTGTTGTAAATTCTGTTACATAAAGCCGTGTATAATCAAAACCGGATAAACGTGTGTTTAAATAAGTGCATTAGTGCATTGAACTTATTCCTGCTAATATTGCCTACCATTAATTAGTTGGGTGTGTACAGGTACGACTAGTACGATTTTTAATGCTTTATCCTACACCTTAACTTGGTTTATGGTGAATTGTGTGTTCCAAGTTTCTATATCTCTTTTACCGACTACATGTCTCGTGTGATCACGTAACGTGTGCGTTTTATTGCTCATATCGCATTTCCGTAAATGTACGCAATCTGCTGTGTACATACGTTAATGTGGATTTTTGCTGATAAACGTGGGTTATGCATTTAGTCAAATAGATAGGTTTTCTGATTTAAGGGTGAGTTGACATTCGAGATTCTTGTTTGTGTTCCCGCTACGTTTGTTAAACAGAGATAAAAGTTAAGCCAAAGCGCGTGTTTACGCAACCATGAACAGGGAAATTATATAATCGAGTGTAACTCAATGTCATGTTCATACACAATTGTCTACAAAAGTCGGCAACAGTCCAATACTTTTAAATGAATTTTTGTTAAGCAATATTTTGGTTTGCTACGTTATCACAGGTTTCATATTAATTTAATAAACCTAGATAGCATTCTTGCATGAGACGTGAGAAGTGATTTTTTTACATGTTAGTAGTGTTTATTTGGTGGCTGCTCTTTGTTGCCGAAAAATCATTTAGCTTATAGAAATCTCAAGAGAAAGTTCTTGTGTATTGTCACAATTTCAAAAATTGTTTTATGTAGGTATTCGTATATTTAATTGAATAAATCGCGGTCGTATATGAATAAATTTTAAGGTGTGTTATTTTAGGATGAATGCTGTTAATAAATATTCATTTCGAAATCCTGAGTGTAGATAGTTAGTTTTGCATTCGACCCTATTGTAAAAATTACATTAATAAAACGTGATGTTTGTGGAAATGTAAAGAAAATATACGTATGCTTATATGTAGAAACATAAGAAATGAAAACATGATTGAATATACATTTTTACTTATAACCTAGTAACATACTTTATTTCATGCAAAAGTATTTTCAAGGTAGGTCAGGTGGTTTCATAAATTGATATATTTAACCTGATGTATTTTATATTTCAACTAATACTATTACTTTCCTCCTGATATAAAATATAAACTGTTTCTGTAGATGAAGTACATACCGTATATATCATTTGAGGTGGGATATAGAAGTTTAACATGGGGAATACGGAAAAGTCGTATATATAATATCTATATAAGGTTATAAATTGTATATGGATACATTTTGCCATCCGCAGTCACTATAAACGGATGTAGTACATTTTACAGCATTACTTGGCACGTATTTATCTGAAAAGATGGTTTAAAATGAGCAGTTAAAATAATTCTTTAGTAATATTGAAATTTACATTAGGTAGATGAACTCGCTTGCGACATCAGCTATGTGTAATCATGATAGCCTAGAGGTAAGATCCTTACTGTGAGTGCCTAGGGTCCGGCCTCTAAAGCCCCACCGTATATTTTAAATGTTTTTGTTTATATTTTATTTAGATGAACTATATTTACTTACTATTTAAGTGCTATTTTTAACGAATCTGGTGAAGCAAGAAAATTGCAGAATGTAGATCTAATTGTTGCGCAAAATAAATCCCAAATAAATGTACTATTCAAGCTGTAATTTTTCAAAGAATACTGGTTAGGGCAAAGATTTAAACACATGTTGTCAATGTTTTCCGTATTTTCCATATTAAACTTCTATGCCGCAGTTAAACTAATGCACGTGGCATATCAACATTGCCTATTCAAACAATGTTTACAATTATACATTCTTCATCTAAATGACTGTTATATGCTAACTTTCAATAGGTTCTAGTGTTATGTTTTTTTTTGTTTTTGGAACTTTTAAAAGTTCTGCGTTTGTAAACATGCGAATGTGAAACTGCTACGGAAAGATTCTTTGAATCGATATCTATCAAATAGTAGAAGAACAGAATTGCTGCAACAGTTTCGTGATTTCATCAAAATGCGGAAACCACAAACTGCGATTCTTTAAAGATTTAAATTGTCTGCAAGTAACATTAGGAAAAGCTATTACGGGGGAGTAACTTTCTACAATCACTTCTAGGAAGAATTACGACATGATATTCCTTAAAATTAGAACTTGAACGAATTGGATTTCAATTGAAAGGCCGAGTCTAGGAGTTTCAAGATATGCTTCTGCAGTAGAAACGTGATAGAAAATATTTTGTTAACTTTTTTTTTGTAAATGTAGTTTTTGAAATGGCAATAGCATAGAAAAGTACTTTCTGTACGGGGATCTTCAGTGTCCGCTTTTCGAACGCTCTTTTACATAAAAGATTATATTTGAATTTAATATAAAGTATACCGGTTTTACACATCATACCGAACATATGCCTTTAACATGGGAAATTGGTATATTTTTTATATTACGTTTCGGGTAAATTTTGTTGTATTGGATGGTACAAAGTGGAAAAGGTACTATTTTTTTTGCTGTGTAAGAACAATTTATTACAAGTGCAACTCTAAATGAATTACTTAATTGCATGTTGCAGCAATCGTTGTATTGATATATGCACTTGCGAGAACAAAGTTCCCATTTCTTTATAGCATAATACCTATACAATGTATGATAGTCAAATCTTCTCTTCATTTTCAGCTCAACGTAAGAATATAATCGCATTTTTTTTGGAATAAAATTATTTTGGTACCATATCCAAATTTTCTATATTATAAAGTGTGGTAGAATGTATTACCTTTAAGTGCGTACTTTCTATTTCTTTAGCTGTAAAGTGTTTATTATTGTTATTTAATTTGAATTATTATGGACGACGCCGATTCTTAGAAATTGTAGCAAACTAGTGTTGGAATTGAAAATAATCTATAGTAAACTAAAAATCCAGTTGCTTTAAAAAAAATATAAAAAATATAAGAAATTGAATTCGTTGGGAGTTGACACCAAAAATTGTATATATTTCGTACTAAGACTTAATGAGGAGGAGAAGGGGGAAATAATAGGAGGCAGATTGGGGAGAACTACATCCGGAAATGGATTGACGAAGGCTGAGAAGAAGAAGAAGGTGAATGAACTTTATTGTATTCCTCTTGTTAAATTCCTGTGCCCCACATGAAGTGGAAACCTCGTATATATTTGTATGTATTCTATCAAGAGATCCAAAAAAAGCTGATCCCCAGCGGACCGTGGAATGAAAAGTCACGTCTTTTCTAGACTAAAGGAATGTTTATAATGTCAATTTCAAGTCAGGTTGTGTTAGCTGGAATTAAATAATAATGAAACGTCATTTTTAGGAGCAGAAATCTTTTATTGGACAACAGTAAAAGAAATGTATAAACCCGAACTAATGTAATGACCACAACAAATGTTGAAAATGTCTGCCTAATCCTTCCTCCAAACATTTCTGAACTTGTCTTCTCAGACCTTCAAAAACATTTTGTAATAATTGAGGTGAGTTGTTAATTTCTTGACAGCTTTCTTCAATTCTAAGTTTCAGTTCGTTTAAATCATTAACTGGAGTTTTAAAAATGGTGTTTTTCAAACAGGACCATAGAAAATGTCCAAAACAGTAATATAACAAGAGCGAGGGGGCCAGGGTGTTGCAGTATTCCTACTAATGATTCGGTCATCAAAATATTCGCATAAAAAATTAATTGTATCTGCAGCTGCATGAGCTGTTGCACCATCCTGTTGCAGAAAACCATCGCGTAGCTCATCATCGTGAAGTTCATTTAAGAAAGGTTGCAATAATTCGTTCCTATACCTTGCTGCAATTAGCGTGCCTTCGAAAAATATTGGCCCAACTAACCTACGACGAGCCATTCCAACCCAAACTCCTATTTTCTGTGGATGAACGGGAGCTTTAATTGTAACGTGTGGATTCTCGCTACCCCAAATCCGCATACTCTGTGAATTGACATACCATTTCAGGTAAAACCAGGCTTCGTCCGTAAAAAAGGTTAAATTTAACTGCTCATCATTGAGATTATCCAAAAACCAACGACAAAACTGAACTCTTTTTGGATAATCCTGTTGTAAAAGCTCCTGAACGGGAGTAAATCGTTAAGGATGCAGATGCAAAGCTTGTCTCAATATTCAGTGGCATGTACCGTAACTTAAATCAACAACTTGCTGGCATAAATGTCTAATTGGTGTTTTTGGAGCCTCGTCAATTCGTTGTCTTACAGTTTCAATTAAAGCAGGCACTATCTTCCTTGGTCTACCAGACCCTTCTTTTCTTCCAGCACTTCCAGTTTCTCGAAAATTGCTGACTAAATTCTTAACCAAAGTATAAAATTTTCGGTATGTAATAATTTCATTTCATCAGGAGGAATCGAATAGGTTCATTCTCCGTCAACTTGAAAGCCGTTCCGAAAGTAAGACTCAATAATGAATGCTCTTTGAAATATATTAAAAATCATTTTAACAATCTGTCAGATTCGTATAGAAGAAAGATATCTAATTTATCTGACATCATAAACATTCCTTTAGTCTAGTAAAGACGTGACTTTTCATTCCACAGCCCGCTGAAGGATCAGCTTTTTTTGGATCTTTTGATATATCTTGATCGTGGGGTAGTTTGAAATGCAATGGCTAAACTCCCAGACGTTCTATTAGGGTTTTACATTAATATTAACAATAACAAAACCAATGTATTATAATATACTCCTAAAGTTAAAATTTACGTATAAAAAGAAATAGTATATAGGGTGTTAATTTTTAACGTATTTATTCACGCAGGTATTGAACTCGAATCCAAGTGCGGAAAAGCTTTTACATAGCTTCCGCGTTGTTAGTTGTTACATACCTCATTACGCTTTCAATTGCAGAAACATGGATATACGATTTCGTTAAACGAACAACTTCCTGATCTATTGCCGTTAGCCTTCAAGAAAATAATTAGCAAACGGAGGGTATGTCCTATATGGGTTGACAGAGTCTGCGGTAATTACTTTGACACATTAATTAGCAGCGCCGGTCGATTCTGTATAGCCAGGAGATTGAAATGCTAATGCTTCTCCGGCAACGCGCCCCATTTTTTTGCCGCAAATTGAAATGTTATTCGCGCGAAAATGGCTTGGTGTCGGCGAAATTGCCCCGAAAATTAACGTTTGGTCTCGCTTCTCGTGTTTGTTTTGTAGATTTTGTATGGTACGTCTGCCGATGTAGGGGAGGCTAATGAGAAAGTGTAATTAAAATTGTTGTTGGAAAAACAACGTTGGGCGCTTAACTGTTATTAATTTACAGAGTAAATCTTATTTTCCTTAAACGTTAGCAATTTTTTAAGCAAACATCATGATTTAAAATTACATTTTAAATCATGATAATACACAATTTTCGCGTTTATTGTTTTATTCATTGTCTAATGAAATTATAAAAAAACTGTTAAAGAGGATTTTGAAACTTTGTGCCTTTTAGGGTAGTGAGGCAGTAGTAAGAATGAAAATATTAAGCTCGTATTATTACAATTTTGCCAAGAACTAATATTTACCTGGAAAGCAAAATCGGGAAGTTAGGATATTTATTTAGCTCACTTTACGTTATTAGAGTTCCTCAAGGGTAAATATCTCAAGCCAATAAAAAAATACCCTTAAAAGCGCACACAAACTCCGGTAGTTGAGAAATCGTGACGTCAGACGAGATCATACAATATGTCTTACGAAAAAATGTTAATACAGATCAACTCGGTTATACGTGATCTTTGGAACTGCAAATATTTGCTCCGGTAATCGTAATATCAGGGCAATTTACAAAATATTCAAAATATTAGTCACTACTATACGCAAGTACATACATGAACGCATCTACATAATAGTATATTAAAGAACTAGTTTCATAAGGCCTTTTCTTAACGCACGAGTCCAAGCTTGAAAAACGAGACGCGAAGCGTCGAGTTTTTCAACGAACGAGTGCGACAAGTGGTCTTATGAAACGTGTTCTTCATACTATTTTTTCTATTGAGGAAGTTTAAGAGTATTTTAAATAAATTTAAGTAGAAAATTTTACGTCAAATCGATTACTAGGGAGTTTTTATAAACACTTATGGCAGCACTGACAGGTGGCTGAAACTGACATTTCAAACTTTAAAATTAAAATCGAACTACCAACATCGTAAAAAAACAAACTAAAAACAGTACGATTATAGGCCTCCTTAACGTACTGTTTTTAAGCTAAAACAGTGCGCTTAGAACGGCTTTATAAAACCGAAATAGAAAAATAAGTTTACCGTGCAAGGAAGCTATGCTGCCAGTAACAACGTTTAAGTCGGGTCGAAAGTTAAGTGTAAGGGAGAAGCAGATTTTAGTGAATGTTCTAAATTATCACTTTAATAATAAGGGTAATGATGAATCTGTAGATTATATTGTGCGAAAAGTATCAACAATTACGGGTGCAACGGAAAGGACTTTATACAAAGTGCGTAATGAAGCCGCTACGGATGCCTTCAACAACCAACAGAGCCCAGAAAAAGTGAAAATGTATCGAGCTCCGGCGATAATAAATACGACGAACTAACGAAAAGTATAATTAGAAGGAAGGTGCTTGATTTTTTTGTGAAAAATACGCCCCCTACTATAAAGGGTATCCGTTTTACACTAGTCCGTTGATTGCGAGCTGTCTGAGTACCACTGGTAAAAGGACGAAACACTGCGTGTAATCCCTTATAATGCCAGCTGTTATGCTTAAGTTAAGAGGATTAGCAGACATAAAATTGAAAGTTTTCGTGGGTATTAAGAAATCAATTGAGAAATACATCTGGCAACACCACTCTTCAAAAGAACAATATGAATTTTAAGTCTTGGACAGACTACAGGTTGCACTGCAATTACCACAAAACATTTGAATTATCTCTCCAAAATTAATGCAGTTGGATTTTAGGAATTTGATCTAAACAAATTAATCAGGCACTCAGCGCCCTGGCCCACTAAGCTAGCAAGACCATCGTGCTCTCTGAGGCACCGGGTTAGCATAGTGTTAGCGTATGTTTTAGCCACGCAAACAATGGGTGACCGCGCGGATCGTTGCTTAACTTTGAATACTGTTTAATAAGTATTCGATAGACGGAGGTATGCTATGACGATCACTAAACTAAGAAGCTGTTAAGGCACCAGGAGATACGGATTTTGTTCCAAAGGCAATCACGCATTAGTTTCAATGCAGCCGACAAATTTGTACATATAAATGCGATTTTCTCAAATGTTATTTCTAGTTTGTAAATTGTGGTTATAATTTACGCCAGAAGGAACTCCTGCCGACGTTATTTGCGTAATTTTACTCTTATACTCCTCTTCTTCAAGACCTTCTGCCCTCTGCCTTTGTTGTTTAAAGTGGCACAGGCATAGAGAACCTACAGCTTAACGTGGGCTCCGAACCACGGGAAGTGTAAGCTCCTACTTCTACTCTACTTCTCTTCTATTGACTTGCGAGAGATAATAGCCGTTAAAAATCCGATGTGCCCCTATTGGAAATTAAACCTTAGACCTTCAACGTAGAAGTCTAACTCACTGACCTCTAGCCTACGACCACTCCTTAATCTAATAACGACTTAAATTATAGCACTGAGAAGAAATAACTCTGCGCCTGCTTATGGGCAAGGGGGTGAAGTCATGAGACGGAAGAGGACATCACGAATTTCAAATAGGCAACTATTAGAACACATTGTCGTTTGTATGTATTGACCATACATGCGATTAACGGGAAAATATCGATATATTCATGCGATTTACTGAAAACGAAAGAAATCAGTAGAATTTCGTAGTATAGGAAGACTAATCATTAAAAGATATTTATTTTTATTATTATGGAGCTTTCACAGGGTTTTGTAGGCCAATAGCTTTTGGTGTGAGGCAAGGATAAGCTAGGTTGTGCAATACACAACAGGGCCCGACTCTGCAGGTTACCCTGTTGGTGTGAAACCGTGCCTGATTTGCCTGTGTGTGGTGTACTTTTGTGTATATGATTTTGTTACTCCTCTAGTGCGATCGTTAACAAGAGGAGTACCATTAATTTGATCCACAATGACAAATGGAGACCGCGACTCATTACCTATCCTGGCTTGTCTCTCTTACCACTGCGCCATCCCATGCCTAGACATACCATCGACATACCAAATACTACCTCTTCGTTTTATTCTGTATATTCTACGAATAAAAACAACCAGAATCTGAAAGAACTGACACAATCAGCCAATTGAATGGCTTCTTAGATAACTTCCTAGCAGTTGGCATGCGCAACGTAATAAATAAGAGTCAGCTGCCCGAGAGGAGCAAAAAAGTAAAGGAATAATATTTATAATTAAGCTTAATAACAAATATGAACTTAAAATTTGGATTACATGCATGCAAATATGCACGTAAAATATTGAAAATATGCACTTTAAATTATAGCCTTTCAAACAAAGTAAGACTCGGATAGATACCAATAAAAATAATTAATATAAATATTTAGATTACATTTAAATATGATTATTACATTTAGTAATTATATGGTATACTGAATTTCTAGTATCGGAAAGAATCTGGAATGGGAAATATATCATTACCTGGCCTATAATCCCGAAACCATTCGAAGAGTTGACGAACACGAATTTGCATTTACTAGTGCAAGATGAGCGAGGATCTATGGAAGTGTTGAATCTTAAAACTTAGTAATATGCCATTAAAAATGTAAACAGATGTATTTTGTACGCTGTGCTGCTTTGAAAATACTTAAAATTTTCAAAGTATATACATTTTATGCAGTTTGTAGGCGCAATTTTTTGAAATATTCACCATTAATTAGAAACCACCAAAATATGCACTTATGGTACAAAATGGTAAAAATATACACTTGCATATGCAGATATACAAATGCATAATTATCCTACGCCTGTTTATATTATTTAAAAGTTTTTTTTACCTGATTTTGCCCGTGTTACGCGCTAATAGCTTTTTTGGCTTCTGAAATTTTATATTACAGTTTAGAACTACAAACTGACAGAAAAACTTTTACATCGTAATACGGAAACTTTAAACTAAATATTTTATTGCTCCTTCTGTTTTTCTAATAAAAATCACGTTCAACGAAGGATTTTTAATCGCAAAGCGTTGCATGCAGGTTGCCACAACATTGTATAATCATAATTGCCTATGAATTTTCATAGAGCATGAAGTATTTTGTAGAATATAATACGCCACAGAAAAACATTATATTTTAATATCTGTTATATATCAAAGGTTTTCCTTTTGTTTAAGAAACAAAATCGCAAGTCAGGAGCATAACTATTAAAATATGTAGCAGTCCGTGATATCCCTAATGGATTTTTAACACAATATTGTGCCAAAAGTCATCATTCTTGTAGGATTGTAATTTTTCGGTCATCTTATTTCATTACCAATTACTTTGTATAAAACGCGACCTTGACTTTCGTTGTTTTTACGAATATCAAAACATTTAGTAAAGAATGTGAAATTGTCATTTCATATGTTCTGTAGCGCTTAGTTAACGAGTACACAATTTTTGTCTTGTCGTTTCCAATCTAGATTATGGTACATACAACATGTACTTGAAATGTTCTCTGGTATGTATTTATTAAAATTACCCACAAAAATAATATAACGGGTAAAATGAATATGAAAACCCCTTTAATTGTCATAAAAGCGGTGCAAGAATTAATCAAATGTACATTTAGACCGCTAAGCGCTCATCTTCAGTGCTCTTAGATTACTCGCAGGAGCAAAGCAATGACGTGACGTAAATCGCGATTTCCAATAGCCTGCTCTTCGTGGTCAAAATGTTCATTTGCATTTCTTCTCCGTTTTTATGATTTTATCATTTTTATCATAGCTCTCATCAAATTAATATAACGGGTGTTCATATAATTCTTACTGGGATCGTAAAACGATTAAGCTATCAAAAATTAAAAGTTACTTTTTACATCGACAAACCATCGACAAACCATTGTATTTGTTTCCTTGCCCGCCACCGGGCTTATAATGTACGATAAAGAAAATTGGTGACAGAGTCTTGGCGTTGTTCTGATTGTGAGAAAATCAGATACATTTTGAAATTGAGGCTGTGTGTCTTATATTCTCAAAGGATGGCAGTTTGTAATAAGGTAAACAAATTGCACTAAATTAATTCCACATACAGTGTGGAACAGTCAAATGGAATAAATTCGGTATCTCAATTATTGTGCATATTTTTAAAAAACCCCGAGACACGTCAGTTTTAGATTATGAAATGACATTGTGCAACCTAAAAATGTCATCCCTAAATTCAACCCCCTCCGAGTGACAGTTGCAACCCTCAAATTTTTAAATTGGAAGTAGGGGCATGTGATACCTCATTTGAAAGGTCTTTTCATTTCTATTCAAAAATGCTATGGTTATAAAATTTATTGCAAAAATTAACAGCAAAAATAATAAATTCACGTGATTGACTAAATTCACTACAACACACTAAAAACGTAATAACTAATAGCGTTTCGTTCTTGATAATAAGAAGGCAAGCAGAAACAATTTCGGTGTCCTTTTTCTACAGTTTTGTTGAAAACGCCGTAGCAACTTGCTGCGTGATTGTAACCGCATGACAGTAGTTGTCTCTGTTGTGCGTGTTGTTTGAATTTTGCTAACTGCAATTCAGAAAAATGGTTTATTTAACAGAAATGCATAAAGTAACAATTCTACAGATGGTTGGTTACGGAGATAGAACACGATCACAGGTCGAAGTTGCTCGCCTATTTCATGATATATTTCGCGATTTGCCGCCTATATCCCAAGGGACAATTAGTAAAATTGAAAAGCAGTTTCGAGAGCTTGGACATGTACGGCAGATAAAAAGAAAACTTTCCAATGCACTGAGTGATGATACCAAATTAGATGTAATGTTTGAGTTTGAGTCGACAAGCAGCTGCAGCATTGCGTGTTAGCCATTCCTCGATCCTTCGCGTATTAAAAGAAAATAAAATGCATACCTAGAAACTGATACCAACTCAGGAGCTCATGGAAGATGATACTGATAGAAGAACATATTTTTGTGAACAAATGATGGAAATGTTAGATAACAATGTTATTCAACTAGAAAATGTTTGTTTTCTGATGAATACACTTTTACACTTCACGGCCATGTTAATCGCCAAAACTGTCGCTACTGGTCTAAAGAAAATCCTCACTGGATGAGAGAGTTACATACGCAAAAATCGGAAAAGGTTAATGTTTGGGCAGAGATAATTGGAAACCATGTCATTGGTCCCTTTCTCAGTGATGAAAATTTGAATGGAGGTAATTATTTAGCACTGCTCCAAAATAATGTCGTTCCAACTTTGGCTAACGTATATCCGGCTCAAGCAGACCCACAAGTTCCAGCGAATGTGATATGGTTCCAGCAGGACGGAGCACCACCCCATTACGAACTCGATGTCCAGCAGTAGCTCGACTTAATATTTCCAAATCGGTGGATAGGGAGGCGAGGATCAATAGCATGGTCAGCACGAACACCCGATCTTACGCTATTAGACTTCTTATGGGGATATGTGAAAAGTATGGTATAAAAAACTAAACCACGCGATCTAGCCGACTTAAGAAGAATAACGCTTGCGATTAGGTCGATCACGCCTCGGATGTTGATTAACTTTAGAAGACATTTTCATTTACGATTAGGATGCTGCAAGACGTTCGAGGCATGCATTTTGAACATCTCCTACACTAATAATTGATGTGTTCTTTATTTTATTACATTATCAAGAACGAAACGCTATTACTTATTAAGTTTTTAGTGTGGTGTACCGAATTTCGTCAATCACATGATTTTATTATTTTTGCAGTTAATTTTTACAATAAATTTTATAACCATATCATTTTTCAAAAGAGAACGAAAAGACCTTTCAAATGAGGTAGCACAAGCCCCTACTTGCAATATAAAAATTTGGTGGTTGCAACTATCACTCGGAGGGGGTTGAATTTAGGGATGACATTTTTACGTTGCACGATGTCATTTCATAATCTAAAACTGACGTATCTCGGGGTTTTTTTTAAATATGCACAATAATTGAGATACTGAATTTCTTCCATTTGGCTGTTCCACACTGTATATCGTAAAAGTAGACTTTACCGTATATTTAGACTACTTTTGGCAATTTTTTTATAATGAATTCTTACGATTTTTAGGATATTTTTTTCTTAATTCATGGTTGGATACGTTGTCTACTACTTATTGAAAACCGCATGTGGTAACGTCATCTATTAACGTACCTATGGTGACGATTTAAAACACTGATTTCGGCCTATTTTGAGTCACCTTAGTAGCCCCTTAAACGTTATATTGCCTGAACAATTTTGATTTAAATACTTTATGTGATTCCATCTATATAAAAACAACTGTTTCCAGAAACAATTAGCCAATACACACCTTGTTTGTGATACGAATGTAAACATTACCGTGCTGAATATCCAGATGTTGCCGTTGACTATACACAATTCCAATAAACCATAAATAGATATTAGCAGTGGCGTAGCGGAAGGTACAGAATGATACATACAAAAATACCATCGAGACCCCCCCCCATTATTTCTAATTTTGGTTATTTATTTATTTACCGTATGTGTTATAGAGTGTATGATCAGTACTACAACAGTTTACGTGTTTAATCTAGCTATAATATGGCTTAAATATGTAAAACATAATAATATAAATATATACATATCGGCACAAAGAATAGAATATTAAATATATAAAACATACATATTTGAATATATAAAACATAGAAATATAAATATATAAAGCATAAATATATTTTTTTTATTTTATTTATTGCCAGTTCAACAAAGTACATTGTTATTCATAGCATTTGCATCAAGTTTACATGTCTTACAGAACATATCATGAGATACAGAAATTAACGCATCAGGTAGTCCTCAAGGATGAATTACATATTCTTGGGTGTTATCGGATTAAATATCTTCATATTCACTGTTGTCGTATAAGTCTTGTGGAAGTTTGCGTTGCAATCTTCTGTGTATATTTTTGTGCCCTAACCTGTAATGAGCAGCACCTTCACAGTTGTTAATATTTTGTAGGAATTTTTTGGTGGTCTTCTTCAGGTATTCTTCAATAGTTGGGATTTTCAGCTCGTGATGTAGTTGTGCATTTCGTATATACCAAGGGGCATCGACTGATATTCTTAGAATTTTATTCTGGAGTGTTTGTATTTTGTTGATGTTGGATTTACAGGCGTTGCTCCAAATAGCGCAGGCATATGTTGCTAACGGTCGAATTAACGATTTGTAGAGGAGTAATGAGCAGTCAGTTTTAAGTGACGATTTTCGGTTAATTACTGGATATAGTTTCGTTAATCTAGCGTAGCACAAGTTGAGCTTTTTATTAATGTGAGATTTCCACTATAAACGCGTGTCTAAGCACACACCTAAGTATTTGACTGTTTCACTATTGGGATTCCATTGAATGCGCGTTCCATTTATTACAATGCTATCAGGATCCTTAATCCTCTTAAGTGTGAATATTTTTGTTTCGCATTTCGTTGGGTTAAGTGCTATATTCCATTTGGTTAGCCAGTTGCTTACTTCGTTGACAGCTGATTGCAGTTGAGATATTGATTCATTTAGGTTCCAGTTTTGTGCTATGATCACAGTGTCGTCAGCATACATGGCAAGGTTTTCATGTGTAAGCGGAATATCTCTAACAAATATGTTAAATAACATCGGTCCCAAAACGCTCCCCTGCGGTACTCCGGCTTTGATAGGTTTGTTATCAGAGACAGTTGAGTTGATTCGCACAGTAAAGGTCCTGTCGTCCAAAAAAGAGTGGATTATCGCTTTGAGATAGTTTGGTATTGGCAGTTGGAGCAATTTGTATTTAAGACCTTCTACCCAAACTTTGTCGAAGAAAGCATAAATATAATAATATCAGATAAATATAAGTTTTAAAATGGAATATAGAATATTTAGTCATTTGTCTTTTGCCACAGTCGTATATCCAGTGATTGAATCCATTCTATGGCATGGGGTGTTGCTTGATTAAGTTCTTCGAGGGTTCCAGGGAATGCACGCAGGGGACACTTTGAGTATATGTGGGTCATGATCTGCTCTGTATGTCCGCAGTCGCATTCTGGGAAATTTGACAGACCCAATTTGTACATTGAGTGTGCCGTTCTGCCTTGATTAGTCCGAAGCCGATTCAGCGTTGACCATACTTTTCGGTGAAGGTTGAACCTTGCTGGTCATTCAGATGCAGTATCCATTAAGTTATGAATATCGGGTTTGATGTTGCCCACTCTTCATTCCACTCTCTGGTAATATTGTAGGAGTCCATGTTGTTTTGTAGCCTCTATGGGGGGTTCCGGGATTTTAATCTCGGTCTAGCTGTACGGTCAATATTTTTATGTATAGGTAGCTCTGGGTTAACATTATATTTGATCAAGGCAGCTTCTCGTCTAAATTTCGGTGGGGCGATGTTACTCAGGACGGGAAGCCATTGAGACGGAGTTGGTCGTGTCGTTCCTGTGATGATTCGCATAGTGTCGTTTATCCTGGAGTGTAGCCATACCGGGGCGCAATATTCAGCGCTGAATATACGAGGGCCAGGCCAGAAGTAATTAATACGTGCTTCAGCTCCCGAGCTAGAGATTGCAAGCTTAAGTAGGATGTTGTTCCTGGTGCTTATTTTGGCTGCAGTGTTTTTCAGATGCTCTCGGTATGTTAGAGATCTGTCCAGTGTGATACATAGGTATGTGGGATATGGACTATTTTTAATTAGCTGGCTTCCGAATTCGATATTGATTTCATAATTCTCCATTTTATTTCTTAGATGGAAGGACGTGGCGATAGTTTTTCTAGGATTTGGTTTCAATTTCCATGGTTTAAAATAGTTCTCTAAAATCTTGAGATCTGCGTTAAGTGTTTCTTCTCCATCTGCAAAACTGCGGCGCTGTACTGCTACGGCGATATCATCAGCGTAAACGAACCTTTGTTCGATGGTTGGGGGAGCGTTGGGGGAGTCCGCCATTTAGTGAGTAAGTTTTGCTCACTCTGTCATCTAGTTGCACTGTGAATTGCCGGTTGCTTAAAAGTTCATAGTAAGTTGGCAGTGTTCTGCAGGATTACTCTCAAGAACCTATATAATAACCCGTGTCGCCACACAGTGTCATATGCGGCAACCAGGTCTATGAAGACTGCCGACGTTTTAGGGTGCTGTTCAAATCCCTTCTCAATACGCGTTGTCAGTATCATAACTTGCTCGCAACAGCTATTTTTTGTTAATAGACAGTAGCCTCGGTGGTATAGTGGTTAGCGCATTTGTTTACCAAACACTTCCAAACATTCAAAACACAATCTGTCAAAACACTAAAACCAAACGCGATGCGTTTATAATTAACTTTTCCCATATCTGTTAACGGAAATTATTATATTTAAACATATCTGTTTTTATTAATTTGATCATTTTTGGTCGCTATCGTTTGTCTCTAAATTGAAATTAACTGGTTTAATATATGTGATATACCGAGCAAAAACAACCTAGAAATATGACGTGTGTAGACTTTTGATTTTTTGTTTATTTCAATTTTCCCTCAGATATGCACTATATCCCGCAACACCCTGTTTTGTTTACGTAGCTTTGCTCTGAAACAAAACACATTAATCGAATTAATTGTTTTATTTAAAGCTCATCGAAGAGCTATTATGCGGAAACAGGCTTGCTTAAAAGATTGCTTATTTTATTCATCATGCGACTCCGTTACGTTCGTTAGCTTCAGTTTACTACCTTAACGGCTGGGGTGCGTAATTTATACAGAAGTCCAAGCCAATTGTGCCAACTTTGAACTGATCGAATTGTCAATAAGTTGCATCAATGTGGGTTATATGTCTTGTCCTACGGGGTATATTTGTAAAATAAAAATTGCTTGTGCATTGTTTAAGCCTTATAACGAAAACGAGAGAAAAAATATAATGCGTTATTGCGTTAAAATTAAAAAAAAATAATTATTAAAATACTAAAGGCTGGTGTATTATAGTAGAGCCATGATGCTATGGTTCCTCATAGCGAGCCTGCCACTGGTCATGATACAACATGGAATCGTGTGCATTCAAATGGAAACAAATTGAATTAAACACTTGTGTTTGTATTAAACTGGCAATGCTTTTTACTAAAAACCCTCATTTAATATCCGTGTTTAATTATAACCAATGTCATTTTTATAAGTGACGTTATCTATAGGCTTCAGTAAACTTTAACAAACCTTCACGTAAACATAACGGAATGGTTTTCTACTTGACCCCCTTTCTTAACACCCATTACATTAATTATTTATAAACATACAAACTAAAAATTGTATACTAGTTCTTGTTTATTTTATTAGCGTACCGCTTTTGAATTAATTCTTTTCAATTACAAGCTTTTATACATACATATGAGAACCTGTGAATAATAAGTGCAACAAATTTGCATATTCGTGTGACAGTGGTTTGGCCGATATATTCACCTTCAACGGGATACAGGTAGACATTAATTCCAACTGAAGTATTCCCAAATTTACATTGCTTTGGAGCTCTTAGTTTCAGAACAAAGTAGGTTGATAGAAAGAAGGATTATAGAGTTACTATTATTAGATGTTAATAGTGTAGGTAAAATTTTCTCATGCTAAATGACAGTTAATTTAAACGTCGCTTCTAACAAATATTATATTTACATGAAAACCATATTTCAGGTATCTTGTCAAGTAACGTGTATAAAAATGTATTTTGCTGTTTGAGTACGATGACTGACATTTCTAACAAGATGGTAATACAATGTGTGGTGAAACTATAACTAACTAAAAATGTCAGTTTAATGTCTAAGCCATAGGACTAGGTCGAACTGTCATTCACTGAAGAAAACGCCCATGATGGTAATTTCAGCATTGCATCGGTTACAGAACACGTAGAAATTGTTCCCTTAGCTACAGTGTAGAACTAACTGAATACATGCTACGAAACTCCTCCTTTTGGAGGTAACGGTTTATCCGAGAAAGTATTAGTGCAACTTGTAAAATAAATCAGCAACCTCTATACTGTTTGAGAGCAGATCAATATAAGGTTGCTGAAAGTATTAGGAGGGTCAGGTTGAATAAACATGTTTTCTTAAGGAAATGTGCGAAAATTTAAGTTCGCTAAATATGTTCAGAAACAATTGCACAAGTGTTAAAATTCTTGAAACAAATATGAAGATGGGTCATCCTTTATTCTCTCTCAAATAGATACAAATTACTTACATATTTGAAACAACTTTACTTCTCAACATAATCCTAAAATGTTAGCACTCTCAATATAACGGTGATGCAGAGCTTGAATTCCTTAAGAAAAAAACTCTTTGTCCTGCACTGCAAACCACTCATTTACAGCCGCCATCAGATTAGTTCGGCGAAGATGTTCTTTGTATTTAGGGAACAGGTGAAAGTCACTTGGGGCCAGATATGGCTAATATGAGGGTTGTTCTAAAGTTGTAAATCCAGCATTGTGGATAGCAGACATAGAAACACAGCTCTTGTGAGCAGATGCATTGTCTTGGTGGAAGAGAACGCCGCCTTTCAATTTTCCACGCCCTTTTTGCTTTATAGCTTCCCGAATTTTTAGTATGAGTTTAGCGTAAAAGTCTCCCGTAATTGAGTGACCACGTTGTAAATAATCAACAAGAAGGACTCCCCCAGAATCCCGAAACATTGTTACCATTTTCTTTCCGGCCGATAGCCACACGGAGCAATAAGAAACCGGGCCCGTTTCTGATCAGGTAATAACATTTTCGAAATGCATCGTCCCCAGATTTTTTTTAGACGCACTTCGTCGTGCAAAATTTTCTTAACGCTTCCAACGGAAAAACCATATGTCTCAGCAATATATTTGACCGTAATTCTCCGATCACTCAGTATCATATCATGGACCAAATCAATATTTTCTTGAGTGACAGATTTTGGTGGTCCAGCACCTGATGCGTGTTGACCCGACTTCCTCTCAATTTGAAATCCCGGCACCAATTCTTAATTACTTAATAGATACGGGATAGAATCACCCAACACTCCGGACATGTCATTATAAATTTCCTGCTGTGATAAGTCATTCTCAAAGGTATTTTATTACAGCCCTTGTTTCAAATTTTCCATTTCTACAAAACCACCAGTACCACAGTAATATTAACTGTATAACTTATAAACAATAAGATAGGGACCTGCAACTTGACTTATATTAATGTCAATAACTGAAGTTTCTAGGAAAAAAATTATTTATTAGTCCGGCAGTGCCTTCTATGTTAGGTAATTGATGAACCATCCTCGTGTAAAGATACTTAAAAAATAAGATTAACCAGTGACACCAAATATTTGTATTTGTTTGCACATGCATTTCAAATAAAATATAAGATTGTTTATTTTATCAATGTGATTCTTCTTCGAGTGCTTTATTTCTTACGAGACATAGCGATCTTCTCTCTTATGTCTGTGTTGCGCGTTTAAAGTGACACAGACATAGAGGACCTACAGCTTAACGTGGGCTCCGAACCATGGGAAGTGTAAACACTTCTACTTCGAAGAAGAGTTACTAGGCAGAATACCTCGCTGGTTTGCTATTGCCTTGCGAGGGAGTACGGCTGTTAAGATGTTCCGGTGCTGAGAATTGAACCCAGGTCCTCCGGCGTAGAAGTCTAACGCGCTAACCTCTAGCCCACGGCTACCTCAATGTTATTAAACGACCCAAATACGTCGTTATATCAGTATTAATAAAAAAATTTCAAAATTATTTTACATTTTTGGTTTATTAAAAGACCATAATTTGTTGTAAGTGCTTGCGAGACGAATACGAAGCTTTCAAAGGCCAGATGAAGCCACCCAGGCCATTGTTTGGGGAACCGTGGTAAATATGTTCTTTATGAGTCGTTTTACTAAACAAATTCGTAATCATAAAATACAGTTTTTGATTCTTCTATTTTAAATTTATATTATGCGCTATCATATTTATGCATGAAACTCAACTGATATACGAATGAAAGTTGGTATATTATGCATACAATTTAGATAGTTATTTATAACTTATATTCATTGTTTTCGGAGTAATTCACGACGCCAGGGAAAAACATACTGTGGTTAAAGTGTATATAAATAAAAACCCATGCCGCTTGTGTTGGTACCAAATAATTAATTACAAATTATATCTTATTATTAAACTACAGTAAAACCCACAAGATATGATGCTTGTTGAACTGAAACCCATCTTTGATTAACTTAGCCTTGAAAACAAATGCAATAATTCAAATAACGTTTGTTAATGTTAGTAGTGTTGGTAAGCAACACATTAATAAGTTCTGGCGTTTGAATTTGATTCTGACTTTTAAAACTTCGATTTTGAAATGGCGTTTGTTCTTGAAAATCCGTCCAAGTTTGATCAGCGTTCGGTCCTACAATTTTTATGCGCTGAGGGTGCAGCCACTACAGATTCATACGCGAATGCAAGCAGTATGTATACCCAACTGTGAAGAAATGTTACCGAAAATTTAAGGATGGAAAAGAGGGTACTGTGAATGAGCCGCGACCAGATGCACGGTGTACTGCATTTACAGAAAACTATATGGCGTGAGTGGAAGGCCTTATTAGAGAAAATCGTCGAATTTCAATAAGAGAAATTTCAGAAATTGTTGGTGCGAGTGTAGTGTCTGTCCGTAGTATTGTTTGAAATCTGGCTTACAGCCTACCTGCGGGCAAGGTGCTGTTAACATTTTTTTTGACCATGAAGGACCCTTGTTGATAGAGTTTAAGGAACTTCGAGTAAATGTCAATGCACATCTGTACAATGAAGCTTTGCACAAGCTTCATCAAACAATAAGACGAAAACGTCCAGAAAAACTTACGTTGCTAATGTGGTAAAAGAAAATCTTCAACGAACGAAATGGAGGGTTTTAGAGCATCCTCCTGTAGCGCGGATTGGGATTCATCACCTTGCGATTTCCATATTCTTGGACGGCCGAAGAATGCGTTAAGAGGTCGGCATTTTGAGTCTGACGTAGAAGTACAGATAGCTGTGGAAGATATCGGTTAGTAAAACAATGGGATGTGTACCTTAACTGTGATGGTAATTACTTGTAATTAAATTGTTGAATAAAATTTTTATAAAGAAAGAGGGGGTTCAATTGAATACACCTCGTACTTTACTGTTGTAAGAATTTCTGAGTTATACACGGAGTTCTATTAATTTATTTTTTTTAATATTATGCGTATTGCATAAAAATGCCACTTGCTTACGCACTACACTAACGTACTAAATAGCAAGTACTAGAAAGAATATCGGTAATTTGTGGTGGGCAACAGGTAGCTAGTAAATTTCTTAATTTATCACAAAAAGTGCTTCCTCAGACAGATAACGCTCCCACATACCCTTCAAAGGGCGCATTAAATTTGGTTCAAACTTTTAGTGTTATGTGTTTGCCCCCCAATTACTCAGCAATAATACAGCCAATGGATCAAATGTGGTATATAGAAACAAAGTTTATAGGCCCACTTAATATTTCAAGACAATTATTTGACAAACAGCTTCAATAACTATAATTCTGAGAGGGCTGTCACGAACTTGCACCAATCAAGGAAACCATAACTGAAAAAATATCAAAAAAGTTGGATGTTATTCTGGACAAAAGGACAATGGGATGAAATTCCTTTGGGCCAGTTAGAACACCAGTATGAAGCTGAATCAGTAAATAGAAAAGATTTCTACAAGTAAAGATTATTTTTACAAAACTAACCAACAAAGGTATGCTAAGTGTTATAGTATACTTTAAATTATAACGTTATCCGCTTTAAAAAAGTACTCGTAGAACAAGAACTCACAAGGTACTTGTAACTCGACTTAAAGCACCGGCCGCATTCAGATAAATTTACATATTGCGAAGAGGCTGAGGTTACCTAAGGGTTGTCACTCGAGCAGGAAGATTATATTCTCTGTTTTAAATTTAAATTACTTTTTAGAAATTATATTATATCATTGCCTTATTGTTTGCCTTAATGACGTAATTTTTAAACATAAGAAGTAAACAGTGCAAGGCTGTTGTTAATCACCTTCTGTGGGAAGTACATATTTATTTATACTTTATTTATAATTGTGGACACCGTGGACTGATAGCGAACATTTAATTTGGTGTAAAGTATATCAACTGGACTGAATCAAGATTATACTGCAATGTTCTGTTCTGGAAGTACATTGCTAGAAATTATTTAACGTATGGGATTTAATCATAAAACTATAAACAAGCGTTAAGTTAATATGGAATGAAACAGATTGCAAGCATGGTGCCGCGGGTATCTCCAAAACAGCAAAACATGCTACCAAGAAAATAGAAATATGTACAATTTAGACGAAACTTGGTTCGATTCCCACAATATTGTATAGAAAAGTTGGACAGACAATTCCCGTCTGTGTAAAATAAATACGCCAGAAAAATAGCATATTTTATATTTTATCTAATTATAAATCTATATTGTAGTTTTATTATTATTAAAAAATGTAAATAGATAATTATGCCTAAATGAAATAGATATTTGAAAATGTTGAACTTTGTTACCTGCATTTACAACTTCGTTGAATGTTAACCAGGGATTACCAGACGCATTTCGGCTAGGCAATAACGATATAACTTAGGAAACTATACGCCAATACACAAGTAGAATTCTATTAATACACAAGTTATGTATGAAGAATTCTTTAATTGAGACGTGAACAGAATGAGGAGGTAGCTAATTTTACAGATGAAGATTTGATCATGTAGGTTTCCAGAAGCTGACAATAATGCGTTAAATATTAGCGATTCCGAATGTGAGTTTATCCAAGATTCATGTAATAAAATCACACATAAATATGCTATTCGGTCATATCTAAATACTTTCAATGGGCAGAAGAAAATAGCATTCCAATGCAAGATGTTCTTTGATTAAGAAGATTGCAAGAAAAAGCCAGTACTATTTTTCGTAGAAATCGGATTTATATGCACTAACTACAATCAAATATATGCATATACAGGGTGCTAAAAAAAGTGTCACAAACTTAGAGGAGTGAAAGTATGACCCAAAATATGACGAAAACTTTTAATGAACGTGGGTCCGCAAATGGACGGTTTCGGAGTTACGAAACATTTGGCGTTTAAACCACCTTTTTATTATGTACAAACAAACAAGCAAATAATTATAATGTAATTTAAGAACAAACAGCAAAGGCGAAAAGTCAAATGAGATGTTCAAAGTGTCCTCCCTCCATTTCAAGGCAGGCATGCCATCTCCGCCGCATGGACATTCGAACTCTTTCGAAAACCCCCACACTGTCTCGGATTCGGTGGCATCCCTGATCTACTCGTTGCTGCAGCTCATCGAGGTCGTTTACAGGTGTAAAGTATACTAACGCTTTCAAATATCCCCAAAGAAAGAAATCAAGGAGGTTTAAATCGGGCGATCTTGCAGGCCATGATACAGGTCCGCTTCTTCTTCGTCCAAAAGTTTCGTGCAAATGCTCTCGAACAACAATCGAAAAATGCGCCGGAGCACCTTGGTGCTGGAACCACACTTGTTGCCTTTGGCAAAAGGAATGTTTAAAGGAATGTCGTCTAAAAGATTACCCAGTGGGTTCTGCAGAAAGTTTAGGTAACCAGCGCCTGTTAATCGGTTTGGTAAAACAACTGGACCCAGTAAATTGTCGCCCAAAATACCCATCCAAATATTCAATGAAAAACGTACCTGTTGTTTGGATTCCATAATAGCATGGGGATTTTCGTCGGCCCACACATGGGTATTGTAGGACTTTAAAACTCCATTTCGTGTGAACCCGGCCTCATTAGTAAAAAGAATATTGGCAAGAAAATTGTGGTACTTGGCATCATTGCGGAGAAACAAGCGGCAAAAAACCAAGCGTGTTTGATGATCAGGTGGATTTAGGTGCTGCACTCGTTGTAGATGGTATGGGTGAAGCTGCTGCTCGTGTAGGATTCTCCAAACAAGAGGATTACTAATTCTTACCTCGGCTGATATTCTCCGCAAAGTTGTATCCGGATTATGCTCTACCCGTGCATTCCCATTAGCACGACCATGCATGAAATGCATGTCGGCTAATTCAATGTTAGAGTAAACAGGCATAGCGAGAATTTGAATTGTGCACTAACCACTGAATGTCAACCTGTATGACATACCATAAGAAAAAAAAGATAAGCGAAAAAATGCACAACTGCTAGAAAAAGGAATAATCCTTTGTATCTCCGAAACCGTCCATTTGCGGACCCACGTTCGTTAAAACTTTTCGTCATATTTTGGGTCATACTTTCACTCCTCTGAGTTTGTGACACTTTTTTTAGCACCCCTGTATATGCACTGTAAACAAGCAGCAATTTATAATTAGTGCTTCTCTACATTATCTAAAGTGAAAGACTTTTGGCTATCAAAAAATGTGTGTGTTTGCAAACAAAGAAACTCCTATCTACATCTACAAATGTAATAGATACATTTTTTAATTTGGCTATTACAACAGGATCTATATGCTTATTTAGAGTTTTCTAGGAAGTTACGCTATATTTGGCAAATAACATCTGCAGGTTTTTCCAAAAGCCTCAGTTAAGAAGTGCTGAAGGGCTTCCTTAATATTCAATATTCAAGTATACAGTTGTACTTGTAATACTAATCGCATAGTTACAGTGGCAATTTATAAATTGTTCAGTAGAAGAATACGTTAATATCTCGAAAATCTACCTGCACCTTATTCCTCGAAGGATGCCTAAAGACAAAGTTTTTGACTAACAGCAGGAACACAAATTTTATAAGCTATCTGCTAAAATACGATTATATAAATTATGCACAAAATTTTCGAAAAATGAGCAATGAGCATCAAATTACTGATATATGCAATTAAAAATTGGTTCAAATCAGCTCTAATGCATGTAATACGCATAGAAATAAGAGCATTGTGAAGTCACGTCAATATTACAAGATATGGAGTTTGCATATACTCCGTGCTCTAGTTGTTCGTAAACGCAAATCAACAAAAATTAGTTAGTATTGTAAATAAATTAATAATTCCGTACGCATATTGTTATTTGTCTATAAAACTAATTATAGTTCATTACAGAATCGAATGCTATTCAAATATTCCTATATTTCGTAAAATTCCCAATTCAGAATTAGCGAACCAGTACAGCATGTAAATTTTAATACTGTTCCGTTGTTGTATACTTTATTTAAGAGAGTTCGCAGTTTGAAAATTTGTTTTAAAGAGTTGGTTTCTAAGATTCATAATTTTTAGGTTTGAAGAAACCAGCACTTCATCAGGAACATGTAAAGAACATTGTATTGGAGGTTTCTCCCGAATCTATAGTGCAATCCATCAGCTGAAGGAAGAAAATCCTGATGCTATAGTTTTAAATGCTGGAGACAACTTCCAGGGAACACTTTGGTATAACATTTATAAATGGAACGCAACTCAACACTTTCTTAATATGTTACCAACTGACGCCTATGTAAGAGTTAGCATCAATGCAATCTCATTTCCTTTAAATGTCGGTTTAAATTTTAGACGTTAGGTAATCACGAATTTGATGACAAAATACAAGGCGTTGTTCCTTTCCTAGAGTCACTAACTGCCCCAACTGTGGCTGTAAATATAGACGATAGCGAAGAACCTGCTATTCAGGGGAAGTACAAGAAGAGCATCGTAATTACAAGAGCAGGGAAGAAAATTGGTATAATTGGAGTTCTCCTAGCCACCACAAATGTAAGTTTATTTTGCAAAAAAATATGCAGAAGCAAGCTAAGTATTAAATTATATTCACATCAATTACTAATTTTGTTCAGTTTCAAAAATTAATGAATACTATTGTTATGAGGTCAAAATTTAGACACTTATCAGCGCTAAAATAACTAAGTGCAAATCTAATATTATTATATTTTCATTTAAAGTAATTTAATCCATACTTTTTAGCAAATATCCAATACAGAAAAACTCAAATTTCTCGATGAATCTGAATCTATCAACAAGGAAGCTGAAAGACTCGTAGCGGAGGACAATGTAGATACTATAATCGTTCTATCGCACTGTGGTTATGACAAAGATCAAGAAATTGCCAGCAAAGCTGGACCAAAAATTGGCATAATCGTCGGCGCTCATTCACATTCCTTTCTTTATACTGGCAAGTAAAGTTTTTACAAGTTTAAAATGATTCCATTTTATATGGGTTGTATGGTTCCATTAATAGTGTAATAATTATTTATTAAAGTAAAATATTTATTCACTAAATCTTCCATAAAACGAATGGCATAGTGACATTATAAGAAATAAATAACACTACTAAAATTCCTTAAAACTAAGAGCAAAAATAGCAGCAGATGATTTATATGTATATATCTGGATCAGCAATGGATGAAACAGCATGTACTAACAAGCTTTCTAATGTAACCAAAGCCTTGTCTTTGTTTCTTGTTTATTTGTTCATTTCCTTTCTTAAGTGTACGTTTTCTCTAATATTTTCTTCTGTCTTACTTATTCTGGCCGTTCTTGGCCTTCCTGTTTTCTTGTTTCCTGTCTGATCTAATTCTTTATTTTGTTAGGTATTCCGTCCTTGGCTATTCTGTGTACATGCCGATATCATTCTAATAGTACCTGACGTATTTTTCTGAAAATAAGTATGAACGAAGGACGAAAAACCGCACAGCTGAAGACATCAAAGTCCAGATTTCGTTTATATTCTGTTTCATATGCATAATTTCTTTGATTTCTTTATTCTTAACTATTTGTAATTTAGATTTTCTCGCGGGTTTTCTACGGTAATCCATTTTTATTTCTGTTGCCTATGCTTTGCCTCTTTCTAGTAATCATATTCTTGCTCTGTATAACTTTGCATTTTCTGCTGTAGTCTTGTAAGTTTGTTTTTTCTGTACATACGAGGGGTTTTTTATGTTATCTGCCTAAGTATGAAGGAAACAAGTTGGAGAACAAGCAAAATTTTATTTTTCGTCCAAAATCCATTAACGCTTACACACTTATTCCAACGTTTTTCTAATAAGCCTTCGGTAAAAATTCCCTTGGTATCTGCAAAATACAACTCCACAGAGTTTTACAAGTCCTCATTCAACAAAGACCGACGCCCTCCCAAGTGATTTTTGAATTTTAGAAAGAGATAACAGTCATGGAGGCGAGGTCGGGAATGTACGGTGAATGTTGTAATTCCTCAAAGCCGCATTCATCAATTGCTTCTTTAACGATTCATGCACACAGTTTTCTGGCCAAAATTGTGAGGTATTTTCGCGCGTATAGATCCTTTCATAATGATTATTGTTTTTTTGTGGACAGTCCCTGTTATTGTAGACCTTTTTGGCATATACTCTACCCATAAAATCCCTTCAGCATCCCAGAAAACTGTGACCATCACTTTTCCCGCTGAGAATTGCGTCTTCGCCTTCTTGGGTGCTGAAGAGCCCTTATGAAGCTATTGCATGGACTCTTGTTCCGTGGATGAGTCCTAGTAGTGTACTCAGTTCCCCAGTTACAATTTTAAAGAAGAAGTCCTCATCTTGGGATAAAGCCGCCAAACTATCCTAGCAAATCTGTCCACTACAAAATTTTGTTCAGGGGTGAACAGCCTGTTTCTGATATACCTGCTTCTCTTGCAATAACTGAAACTGTCACTCGGCGATTAGTCAACAACAAATCTTCAACTTTCTTTAGTCTTCCGCACTTTGGGTCATCCGGAATGGACTCCCTGCCCCACTTGAATTGATACACCAAAAGTTAACTTAAAAATAAGACGGGCTATTTTTACTATACCCAGCCACCATTTTCTCATGAATATTCTTCATTTATTGTCTTCTATCGATAGAAATTTTATGATGATTCTGTATTCAAGTTTTAAATCGCTCATTTTTGCACCTCTAACTCCATACAGAAATGATAAGTCTTAAGCGAGTTGTATCAAACTTGGAGGATACACTCTAAAATGTCACAGAGACTTGCCATAATACAATTATCACGATTTTGTTTCCATAGCTAGGTAGATAACATAAAAAACTCCCCTCGTGTTTAGATATCTTTCTACCTCACATTACTCTGTTCAAGGTTGCTAATACTTTTCGTCTGTAAAATTGTTCATGTTATTATTTTTTACTAACCATGCACTGTCGGTCTACGACTTTTAGCGCGCACCTGGTGCGCATCATTGGGCGCGGTCGTTATAGGCGCGAGGCCTTTTAGGCGCGTCGACATTTAGGCGCGGTGTTCTTAGGCGCGGAGACGTTTAGGCGCGTGGAAATACTAATTCAAGATGATAGACCATATTTCTCATTTATGGTCCAATTCGACTCAAAATGGATATCTGGAAGTTTTCAGTGCCGAGAATTACGATTATCGATCAAAATCTTCTGGGCCGGTTTATTTACTTAAACATTTAAAACTACCCAAACGTGCCTAAAATCTTTTGCAAGTACTAATGCCGCGTTTATGTCTTATCTAGTCCGCTATATGTAATACTGTGATATGCCTTAGAAGTAGTTTTCCGAATTTCAGTAACAATATTCCTCTTGCTTATTAACAGTTTCAAGATGATGTACGATATGTCTCATTTATCCAATTCAACTCAAAATGGATATCTGGGAGTTTTCGGTGCCGTGAATTACGATTTTTTGGTCAAAATCATCTGGGCCGGTTTATTCACATTTGGATAAACCTCCCAATAGTATATCTGAGGGATAGTGACAAATTTACGTCATCTGTCACCTTGACGTTAAGGGCGAAAATTATCGCTATCTGTTAGATAAATTCAGGAGCTTGATCTGAATGTGAATAAGCCGGCCCTAAATCGAGCAACAGGTTGTTGAAATATTTAAGATTGATTTAATCAAAATATTTATTTTCACAATTAGATTTACATTAAATAGCTTTAGAAGTTGTACAAGATCTAAGTAACTTATCTGTATCTGCATACGCAAAAATAAACAATCTGAGAATCCATCTGATAATTGTGGCAAATACCTCTTAAATAATCTATTATAGCGCGATCACCAAACTGTTGCACAATATTTTTACCCACTTATTAATTTTGGACCCCTGCAGAGCACCGCTATTAGTGGGATTTAGCTTTGCACCTGTCCGGCAAAATCCGCGCCTAAAATCTCGCGCCTAAATCGCGCCTGAAAGCGCGCGCCCAATGATGCGCGCCCAATGGTGCGCGCCAAAAAGTCCCATTCCGATGCACTGCTTGATATTTAGGTCCTAGATATGTACCAGAGATCGGACAATTACTTTTAAATAGTAATTCATTACAATTACGCATTACTGCCGGGAAATAGTAATTCATTACAATTACTCATTACTTTCCAGAAAAGTAATGCATTACAATTACTAATTACTTTTCACATTACTTTTTTACTTTGTCATACATAGTATGAGAAAAAAACTCTTTGAAAAGGTATTTAGTTCCTCCCCCCGGGTTCTAAGAAAATTCTTGTTGTGCATTCTAATGTTGGGTTTTGCCCTACACTTGAATTGTTCACGTAACGCCAAAAGCAGTGAGAATAACTCGTTTTTACCTGCGTTGGCCCGGATTATAGATACTTCGTCAGGCGGAATTTTAACAAATACAAGAAAGTTTTTTCGTTTCAAGACACATTTGAAAAGTAATTGTCAAAAGTAATTGAAAATACATTACAAATTACTATCAAATTGTAATGAATTACAATTACTAATTACTATTTAAGAAAAGTAATGCATTACAATTACTCATTACCGAAAAAAGTAATTGAATTACTGTAATGCATTACAAGTAATGCATTACTTCCATCCACTGATATGTACACCACCTACCTACTGCATTTCCGTTCTCGGTTTTGATATTCTTCATTTACATTGTTTCAGTTTCCGGGTCATATATTCCAAACCCTCTTTGTTTTGCGCAATCAGTACCTACTGGTCCGCAAATTGTATGGCACAGATTGTTTGCTGTCATTATCATGATATCTGTTGTGTATTGATAATGTATACGAATTTATCAATTTTTCTGGAAAATGTCTGTTAACGCATTCGTTCATTAGTATCTGTATTGAAATAAAGAGTTTGTTTGTACCGTTTCTGATTACTTCTTCTGGTATATTTCTCGGTCTAGAATCTAGAAGTTTTCTTGTTACGAAATATATTTACTGCTTTGCTTGCACTCGTGCTATTTTGTAACTTGCAGGTACTGCATTTATTCTGGTATATCATTTAAATCTAATTTATTCTGTACAGGAAGCTTTATACTTATTTGGCTTTTAATATTCTGAATTTCCACTGACACACATTTTTATTTCTCAGCATTTCTTTTACCACGTAAGTTGTCTTGATTGTTTTACCCTGTACTAACCTTACTATTTTTGTAGATTTGCTTCTCTTTATTATACCGTTATTTGGCCGTTAATCATATAGTGTCCGTTTATGTTCCTTTGCTTCTTCTATGTTTTTATACAATATGTAAACTTTTTCTTTTTACCTGTTTTTCCTATAGTTGCATATGCGATATCTTGATTGAACTATTTAATATGTTAATATAACTGTGTGCTTGCTATCACCATATCTTTCTCAAGCTGCCGATAGAGTAGGTTTTAATATAAATATGTAACACTAATATTTTCCCAACCCTTAATATTATATTGATTCCTTGTTGCTTTAGCTATAAATAAATGAAAATAATAGTCGTTTAAAGGAGAATATTAGAGAGACATAAAACAACACAACAAAAATTGGTAGGATGGATAAAAAAATTCTAAACATTTTTACGGGCGCAGTAGCCGAAATAATCAAACATGATGTTAAGTAAATAATAATATTTATAGGAAATGCAACCTTGATACACTACATGACTACAAAGATAATTTCCAATCACAAATCCTTATTGACTTCCTCAGTTCTTCCAGTATAATAATACTATAGTTGTATGACCTGGCAAAGCATGTTTGGAGCTGCATATACATGCTGTTTTTATTAGATACTGTATGTTCGAAATACAGGGTGTTTTCAAAAGGTATCAAAACCAAACGGGTGCTGATTCCTTTCGTCAAAATAAACAAAAAACTTCGCATGAATATGGGTCGAGAAATGCTTTCTAAGAGAGATACAGCTCTTCAAAAGTACATCACCAAGGATGGTTTATTTTGAATAACGTGTGAACCCTTGGGATAGAATTAGTAAAATTAAAACGTTGAATAAACTTTTGATGCCAAAGGTAATTCTTTAATCAAACTTGCAATAATATACCCCAAATAGCCCCAAATAAGCGGAGGATCTTATAAAATTCCGTGTTTCTTTTGTAGGAGAGGAGTTTAGTCACTTTTCAGTAGAAACTACGAAAATTTGAACCTTTTCACATAAGAAATACTCCCTGAAAGTTGATATTTTGCACCGTTTTCGAGATTTTTGGATGTGAATGTTCAAAAACTTGTTAGGCGGTCAAGTAAACATGTGTAAACGATCAGCGTCCGTCTATTGGGGGCTCTTTGGGGTAAATTATTGCAAAGTTTGATTGCAGAATCGGTTTTGGCAGCAGGAGTTGGTCAATATTCGAAATTTGGTAATTTCTTGTTTAAATGGTTGACATATTATTTAAAAGAAGCATCCTCGGTGATGCACCTTTGAAGAGCTGTAGCTCTCTTAGCAAGCATTTTGTGACCCCTGTTCCTGGGAAGTAGCTTTTAAAAAGCAGTTAACTCCTTTTAGGTTAGGTTTAAATATATGCTGGTATGTGTGTTATATCGTGGAACTTATAATATACTTTTTTTATTTTTTTTATTATTAGCCCGCAACATCCTATTGTTGGGCAAGGGCCTCTCCCATAAAGGGGGTTGTAGATCTACTCTCCCTTAGTGATCAATCCTCGTGGGAGAGAGGCGTCGCGATAACGCAACTTTCGGGTCACCCATCCAAGTACTGACCGGAGACCACGCTGCCTTAACGCTCCTGATCGTGCGTGAACGGGCGACGAATGTGCGCAAGCCGGGACCTTATAATATACTTATAATAATAAAAACATACTTATATTCTACACCAAAAAATTATTGTATTTCATACATTAACTGTCATACATTTTAGGTGATGACTATCCTGCCGGAGAATACCCAGCTGGGCCATACCCTACTGTAGTACAAAATCCAAATAAACAACAAGTTCTTGTGGTACAAGCAGCCTCTTATTCTAGATTTCTAGGTAACATTACTATCAAATATGATGGAAGTGGCGATGTCATTTCCTGGTCAGGAGCTCCTATCTATTTAGACAGCAAAATACCACAAGGTTGGCGGTTTAATTTTGTTAGTTTTATACAACTCGATACATCAATATTTCATATATTTAGATCCCGAAATAAATAAAGAAATCGCAGTGTGGAAGAAAGGTATAGATGAATTTGGCAACATCGTAATAGGGAAAACAAAAGTACTTTTAGAACAAAGAACTTGTAGGGTTGCGGAATGTAATTTAGGAAACTTTGTTGCTGATTCTATGGTTTATGCAGTAAGTTATAATTTAATTACTTTGTAAAAGATATTTGATTTCCAATTATTTTAACATAGTACTTAGATACAGATGAAGAAGATGCATGGACTTCTGCAGCAATTGCTGTAACCAATCCTGGAGGTCTTCGAACATCTATTGAAAAAGGAGGTAAGCATTATCTCTTCTAATCTCCTTAATTGTATGATGATATCCCTAAATCACGCGACAGAGAAGCAATCAATTAAAAACCTATTATAGAAATTGTAGTGCATTTTTAGTATTTCTTCCTAACCTAATAACATTTAATGAAAAAATTGTATAATGTTTTCAGATATAACATTCAATGACTTGGTTACTACAATACCGTTTGAAAATACTTACGATATTGGCGATATTCAGGGTAAATATATAAGACAGTTCTTGGAAGACAGTACTGAACGTTTCAATAACCAACGAATAACAGCTAACCTTAACTTACTGCAAATATCAGGTACGTATTGTTACAGACTTATCAGTCATATCTGTTAGTCTCTATTTATTATAGCAGACTTTAAACCTTAGCTTACTATTGTTTAGGGAATATATTAAAATTCAAATAACATTCTGTTTCTGTTATCTGACTTCCTGCTTATAAAATATTGTTAAATAATACACTTTTTTAATCGATTAGAGTTATTTAAATGTACATCAGAAGATAGCATACAATGTACGACTATGATTTTAGGATATCCAAAAGAGTGTATTATTTATCACTTTCATGGTTTTGTAGGTATTCGAGTGGTTTACAACATTACAAACCCAAAAGGATCAAGGGCCCAATCAATAAAGGTACGTTGCAGAAAGTGCTTAGTGCCCAAATATGAAAAATTGGACGACGAAAGCTTCTACAAGATCGTTGTGAATTCGTTCTTGGCGGCTGGTGGAGATGGTTTTACTGCAATATCGGACAACTTGAAGAATCGAACAATTGGACCACGTGACTTGGACATATTACAGGAATATATTGAACAGCAAAGTCCTATTATTCAATCTCTAGATGAAAGAATTCAAGTCATTACGTAGAAACATGTAATTTTACTATGATTATCTCCGTAGTCCTAGTTAATTGAAAATTCTACTATCTACATTAAAATGTAGTAGCAAATCATGAACACATATAGCTAAATGCCCACTTATCACTGAACCTTAAAAAATGGTGTAGCTGCGTACAATTTTTTCATGTAACTCAAATGTGTAGTAAATATACTTGTTCCGTTGTTCGCAGTTGTTTACATTTTTGTTTTCTTTAGAAGCAATGTTTATCATCATACATTATTATTATAAGAAATATCTGTGCTGGTTTGACATAAACTGACTATACTTATATAAACCACAGGAAAGCTGAGAGAAACAATTCGCATGGACTATTATATACTTCAAACTGTCTTTGCGTATTTATTATGTTCAGATACGATAACGACAATGGTATTAAACAATGTTAGATGTACTACAACGTATGGCTCCAAGTGACTTTTAATGAGTACATGTAAGTCGCAACTGTTGACGCTCCCTGTATTAATTAAAATATTTTTATCTGACTTGCGACCGTAAAACAAGTATGGACAAACAAATCAGCAGCACTTCAAGATCATCTGTTACATAGGTGCCATACTGGGGTTACTAATATATACCATTTACCATTTACAAACGTGTTTTATTGGTATAATTTTGCCAGAAATATAAGCAACGAATCTGCTAAAGTGACTACTGTCTTAACTTATCTAGAAATCTGTAACTTGGGTAACTTAATTGAAGCAAAGAAACATTTTTTTTAACAAAATGTTTGTTTATATTCCATTTTTAAGAGATTACTGCTATATGAAACCTACAAAGTTAACCTTTCGGAATTCATAACAATACCAACAGTTGGAAAGAGTTAACAGATATTTGTCTAACATAATATATTGTGTTTTATTTCGAAGTGGATTAATATAGTTCTATGGTAGAATACAGAGTTCTGCAAATTGGTGATATATAAAATTCGGTATTGTTTATAGTTCTACATTGATTAAACGATATCTGTTTTATCACTGATAATTGAAGGAAAGTAATGACTTTTAAATTGTGACTTGTAGCAACCGTGAATGTAAATATGCATATAATAGGTCACTAAATCTTAGAGACTACTTCGATATTAATCAAAAAATATATCTGTAGATTTTGCTGATCTGCCATTTTAAAAAATCGTTCAAACATGCTCAATTTTGTTAGGCTCGTCCAGTGATTTTTGAGATACAATGCATCACCCTTAGAGACACGCATACTGATGTTAATAAACATATATTTTGTAAAGACCGCTTTCTTGGGAACATTTTCGCAATCACAATACATTCTCATACCAGAAATGTGGTGAAGTAAAAATATCGTCTAACTTTTCTTTGAACATATTTATACGCATCAAAATTGATTGTGCTGTGAGAACTAAGACACTCCAGTATACACTGTGTCTATAAAGTAACCCCCCCCCAACTAATTTTGAACGACTTGATATTTTACCACAATATTTGGTGTGCTTTAATGGGAAGTTAAATATTATTTTTTAGCCCATGATTAAATTTTCTATCATTTAAAATGGCGGCTGGGCGCCATTTTGAATTTTTATTTTAAATAGAAAGGGGGGTCGAGTGACACCTCATTTGAAAGGTCTTTTAATTCTGCGTCTGATCCTAGAGTTTCAAAGAAAAATATTCAGCCAGCACAAAATTACAAATGTTTGAAGATAAAGAAGTCTATTTAAAAAAAACTAAGAATTACAGGAAAAAGAAATTAACTTAAGTGTTCAAAATGTTCACCATTCACTTCTTGGCACATAAAAAGTCGGTTATGAAATTCCTGCCTTACATTTTCATAAGTTTCTGGAGTGATATTTCTGCAAACTTCTGTCCAGTTCTTCAATTGTTTCTGGACGGGTTCTGTACACTTTTGATTTCAGATATCCCCATAGAAAAAAATCTAAGGGGTTTAAATCTGGGGACTGAGCCGGCCATTCCACAGGCCCCCCGCCTACCAATCCATTTTCCAGGAAAATGTCCGTTGAGGAAGTCAGAAACAGGCATTTTTAGACGAAATAATGAACTAAATTTATAATAACGTAGATATTTTTAAGTGAAAATGCCAACCGAATTTACACTTGACAGTTGTAGTTAAGATTAGCTTATAAATGACAACAAACAGCAAAAAAACAAATGAAAAAGTGGACTACCTACTTGATAAAAAAATCCAGAAACAATTGAAGAACTGGAGCAACGCATTACAGAAGTTTGCAGAAATATCACTCCAGAAACTTATGAAAATGTAAGGCAGGAATTTCATAACCGACTTTTTATGTGCCAAGAAGTGAATTGTGAACATTTTGAACACTTTTTAAGTTAATTTCTTTTTGCTGTAATTCTTAGCTTTTTTAAATAGACTTCTTTATCTTCAAACATTTGTAATTTTGTGCTGGCTGAATATTTTTCTCTGAAACTCTAGGATCAGACGCAGAATTAAAAGACCTTTCAAATGAGGTGTCACTCGACCCCCCTTTCTATTTAAAATAAGCCGCCATTTTAAACGATAGAAAATTTAATCATGGGCTAAAAAATAATATTTAATTTCCCATTAAAGCACACCAAATATTGTGGTAAAATATCAAGTCGTTCAAAAATTAGTTGGGGGGGGGGTTACTTTATAGACACAGTGTATATTGGTTGCACGATGTCTTGGTAAAAAATAACGTTTTTCTTCCATGTACCTCGTCTTGTTTCACAAATATTTTTGCTCAGTTAATACAAAATATTAACATAATCTTCTGTCATTGTTGTTGAAGCCTTTAAGATAATCTATTACCAGTATATCTTTAAATTCCCAAAATTACAGCAAATATTATCTTTTTGTTGACAGAGAATTGCGATAGTTTCATTGCTTGTTTGATCTTCCGTTTCGGATGTATGGTGGAGAAACACAGTATCATCTGTGGTTACAAATCCACTTACAAACTCAATTGTATTGTTTTCAAAACGGTTCACACACTTTTAAACAGTTAGCATTGTAATTTCTTTTTGTTCAATTTTTAGTAAAAGAGAGTCCATAGGAGATTTTCATACCTACTTGGTCAGCAAGAATGTAAAATGCATGTGCATTTGAAACGCATACAGCGTTCTTCTACAGCCAAATCAAGCATACTTTCAAAGGTACATAAACCACGGAGCTCTGGTTGCAATACGAAGTATCTTGTTTTGTATTACTTGTAATTTGCGTAGTTGTGTTTTGGCTGCATTTCCGCATACTACACACGCGTATGTGATAATTGGTCGTAGGATGCTGATGTAAATTATTTTGCGCACTCAATTCTTAGCGAAGATTTACGGTTTATAATAGGATACAATAATGAAGGTAGCATTGATTTAATTTATGAATGATTTCCCCAAATTAGGTTTTTGTCCAAAAACACTCCTAGGTATTTCGCGGCTTTATGTGGGGAGTTCCATTCAATTTCTTGTTGATTTATAATTATGTTTTGCGTCTCAGCGTGAAGATTTTTATCTCACATTTGCTTGAATTTATTTCAATATTCCATTTTCTGAACCAGGCCATTAATGCATTAACTATTCTTTGGAGTGCTTCTGCATCTTGATTAATGCCGTGCTGTTGTGTAAAGATTGCGGTATCATCCGCGAACATTGCTAGAGTTGTATCATTCAGTTGTGGGATATCATAGACAAATATGTTAAATAATGTTGGGCCTAAAATAGACCCTTAGGGTACTCCAGTAGATATGCGTTTGTGTTCAGAAAGGGTTGCATTAATTCTTACTTGGAATCTGTTATTATTTAGAAACGAGTCAATTATTCATATAATGTAGTTTGGTAGTTTTATTTTTATTGTTTTATACATTAGTTCTGTTTTCCATATCTTATCAAAGGCTTTGGCTACGTCTAAGAAAGAGGCTGTGGTGTGTAGGTTATTTTCAAAGCCCTGCTCAATTGTTTCTTGAATCCGTAACAGTTGATGGGTGGTTGAATGTTGTTTCTTGAAACCGAATTGAAATGGAGGTAAGGTGTACCCTCTTAAGGCTGCCGTTAATCTGGATTGAATTATCTTTTCAAGCAATTTAGATAGAGTTGTCAATAAGCTAATCGGCCTATAGTTGCTAGCATTTTTCTAATCCTTTTCTGCTTTGTGAAATAACAGTACTTGGGCAAGTTTCCAGCTATCGGGAAAGTAACCTATATGCGCAGGCAAGCGTTATACAATGAAGCTAGGTAGGCGAGAATTTTGTAGGGTGGTTGTTTCAGCACTATATTTGGTATCATGTCGTGGCCTGGCGATTTTTTAGTTGTTAGTGTATTAATAAGTGTTTTTATTTCCTGAGGAGATGTTGAATTGAAGTTCCAGATGAGTTTGGCATATGCTCATTTACGTAATGATTTATACTATTGGAAAATTCTTTACCATCAGGATCATGGTCACAAGTGAAAGTTGTCTGAAGGCGTTCGGAAAATAAGGCACACTTTTCTTCATCACTGTTGTAGCTGGTATTGTTAAAAATGTGGAACGCGTCACGGTTTTGCGTGTCATTCTTGCGCAGGGTCAATGCTAATCTTCTCTGTATCGTTCCAATTTTAGTATATGTACTGCCGAAGCGAGTACACTAAATATTTGATAACTGAACCAGTCCTCTAATTTATGAATTACTAATGTTATGTGGTATACCTACTTCACTCCGAGAACATTTGAAATAATCCTCGTATATGGCATGTTTCGCTCAGACTAAAATAATTAAATCCATATTCAAACAACACAGTTCTAATTTTAGTATACAAGATAAACTGAGTGACATACAATTATCTATTATATAGTGCACGAGTGTTATATGAATTTGAAACGTATTTCTTAGTAGGCAGACAGATCGAAGCTGCATGTTTCTCAAAATAATCTGTAAAACAATATAGGTATTTTATTGCAATCAATAACGTACTTACTATAACATCTGTAATTTTAATAGGAACGAAGATCAGAAATTCCATTATAGCATACGTCACCTTTTATACTCTTATCTATAATAAAGTAATCTTCAGTAATCAGTAAGTATATTAGGACTTATTGCATGAATGTCATTGTCACAACAGGAAATTGCTTGTTGTCTGTAAGGTCTTATTACGTACGGATTATCGTCAATACATTGGTGATTATTATGAATTGTTTTTCTTCTCCCATCATACCCCACGGTGTTGGGGATTTGTGCCATTGTGTATGTTTCTTTCTATCCCCAGCTAGGGTCCCTATATATGTTATGGGCTGTCGTTTTACTCTGGCTTTTTCTTGGATGATACCTTCCGATCTAATTCTGAGTCTTCCTGTATGCCCTTTTCCTTTACATCTCACCTCAAAACACCTTTCCGCGTATCGCTCGTTGTTTATGCGGATCAGATGGCGGTACCAATGGAGTTGATTTACTTTTATGTACTATACCATTGGTGTAAGCTTTAGCTCCTCCCGTACACTCTTGTTTCGCACTCTGTCCCTCCTTGTCTTGCCTATACATGCCTAATATGCTCAGTTTCATATGAAATGCACCACCCATTAAAAATAAATCTACGTGTTTGAAAATTTGCTAAAATAATGTTTTATTGTTGCGTATGAAAAGATCACTATTTCCATTAAAAAAATCAAGTGGTTGTAGTGTTCATCTACTGTCTCGCATCAATTTGTTGTTGTTTGTGGGCAAATGAAGGCCGTAAGAAGGTACGTCGATATCGAAGAGAAAGACGAAATCTAGAGTTTGTTGAAAGACACCACACAGCTTTAACACCTGGAGTTATGGTTTGGGGCGCGGTTTGTTTCGGTAGAAGATCACCTCTTGTGTTCATCCCAGTCACTTTAAATGCTCATCGCTATATGCATAATTTCCTGGAACCGGTGTTAGTACCATTCATGAGACGTTTCCAAACGGTATTTTCCAACAGGATAACGCACGTCCACAAAGCAAAGTTTTAAACCCTTAGCTTTATTTTTAATGGGTGGTGCATTTCATATGAAACGAAGTGTATGTTCATTTTAACAGTTGTTTTCTTAGATTTTAGTTTGTCCGTCAGTGTCCATACCTGGACTGCATATAACAACGTTGGCACGTATACGGTTTTGTACAAACGCATGTTTGCTTTTGTACTAAGCTTTTTTTTCCTCTCAGGGTGCTATATATTTGATAATATATTCGATTGCTTTTCTTTATTCTGATTTGATTTCTTGATCTATTCTTCTATCTTTGCTTATCATTGCTATCAGATAATCATATATGCGTGCCTCTTTGTGTTTTTTTTTATACATTTATGTTTCTCTGTAGTTGGTATTTGCCATTAGAGGTACATCGCAGCATATATCAGATCAGGTGTTATTACGGGGTTTGGACTACCTGACTATGTAAGCATCCAATAGTGCATTTCTTGAAAAATTTCTATCGTCGGTAAAAAGAATGCTAGTATTTGCTATTAATATACAATTCAAATTTTAACAACTTGCTACATTTAAATACTGTGTTTGTTAATTCCTATATAAAATTAATTTAGTAAATTCTATCAGATAACTAACGTAACTTGTTATTTGCGACCAACTCCTAAATATTTCATTACTTACTGTTCGTGGTTAGGCAGAGAATTGAAAGCTAAAACTGAATCCGAAAAGACCTACCATCGCATTTAGAATTACAAAGTTGCCCTTATTTCTGGTTAAACCAGAGCGCAGGATGTTTCAGAATCAGAGGGTTTTATTGTTGAAACAATAATTCTTGATTTTGTTTAATTATATGTTATTTTCTAAAACATCAATAATTTACGGAAGGAAGTGCGCAAACAATAAAATATAGTAATACAAATCGCAGGATGTAAGATATATTATACGGAGAAATCAGTATATTAATATAGAGAGCAAACTTCGGATTTATAAAAGCTATTCGAGACCGGTAATGACGTATGCTGGAGAACCGCTGAGAGATACACATCAAACAAAAACCCTACTACGAACATCAGAAATGAGAATCCTTAGATATGGATAACAGAAAAACGACGAGGGACAGAATTAGAAGCAACCAAATAAGAGGAAAGTGCAAGCCGGAACATATAAGTAAAGTGGCCAAGATAAAGAAATAGACAATGGAATAAACAAGTTGGAAGAATGGAACGAAACCGATTAGCACGAATAGCCACAGATGAGACAGAAGAAGACCGCAGAGTAGACCCCCGAAAAGATGCAAAGACAACAACTAATAGAAACAATTAAGATGAAGAAAAAGTTCGAAACGGCTTCCAATGATCAAGCAGTGTTACGGATTGTTTTCAGGTGCTTTCAAGTACATCATTTGCAAAACGCAGCAACGTAGAAGCCCATTTATAACCAGACTTGATAACAGATATTGGTTGGAATCCCACAAATGTTCTAACTTATAATTGTATATGCAAACATGTGAGCTTTATAGGCAAGCCAATTAGCATAACCCCTATTAAAGCAACCACGACAAGACGGCAAAACGTAGGAAAACCCGAACAAATGTAATATATATTACTATGTTATTTACCCCTTATTTATATTATCATTCTAGACTATAATTAAACTATGTTAATTTTACTAGATAACCCTTATATGATGTTATTTTTGGCTTCCTAATGCCTTTTGTGTATGTAAAAGCATACTATTTTGATGATAGGAATCCAGATTTTACCTAAAATGGTAATAATTTGATTAATTATCATGTAAAGAATGTTATTTGAGAAGTTATTATGATAATATATGACAGATGTATGCCTAATAAGAGTAAAAAGTCTTGTATGATTATCGGAGGATGCTACGATGTGGTTTGTTAGTGAACAAAGTGATGTGTTGGTGCATATTCCTTAGGGAATGGTGGTGAGACGTCTTTGTGCGACGTAGGGAATGTTTTGGGTTGTCCTAGGCAAAGTTGGAAGTCCTAAAAAATAGATTTTTTTGTTAATTCATATTTTGACATTGTATTTATTTGTATTTGCGGGATTATGTTGTATTTGAAGAGTTGTTATCGTTTTGTTTGATTTTCATATTATGTAAAGGAAGTTTAGAAGAGGTTTTATGATTTAGAATGACTTTGTTTATTACTTGTTTGTTGAATTATAAAAATGTATCAATTTTTGAGGTTAATTTGGTTTCACTGGATTATGTGTATGTATAATTGATGTGCAGGGTGTATATGTCTTCCTATACATTTGTTTATAATATTTGTTGATGTTTGATATGTTTTTAGTAAGTTTTAATTGAATTTTGTCTAAGTTTAGTAATTGCTGACATGTGTAATTTTTTGTCTCAGGTTTTGGATTTATTAGTGTCAAAAGAATTGTAATTTTAGCAGAATGAAGATTCTGAGTTTTGTTTGTTAAAATTTTGGTTAATATGATAGTAATTAAAGATTTAGTAACGTTAACAGACAATTGAAGATTGTAACGATAAATATTTATATTTTCATTGGTCCATTTCAAGTTTATATCTGCAGAAAGTTACCAAAATTGGTAAAATTTGTAATTTAGTCTGTTTTAGCTGCTTCAAGGGAAAGCACGTATTTTAATATTGCTGAAATTTGTGTTTTATACCATTAAGGTTGACTTTTGAATAAATTGGGTGTGTCCAATTTGAATTTCTGAAATAACTTTCTAAGGTTATGTTTAGTGAACAATATTAAAATGTAAACAATATGAATCTAATTTAAAAGTTTAATTGTGTCTAGTGTCGATAAAAATAAAAAGAACTTACCATCTATGAAACCCTGAAGTTGAGTTTAATATTAAATTTAAAAATTTCACAAAAAAGAATATTAATTTAAAAATTAATAAAAAGTGATTTATAAAAGATCTTACTATGTAAAAGTAACTTACCTGCTATAAGTAATGGAATTATACTAAAATATTAAAGTATAATATGGGAGATTTACAACACTTAACTAAAGTTGTAAGTTAAACAATTATCAACGATCACGTATACAACCAGACGCATGCAGAAATGACTCAACAGTTCGAGATAAGGTGGGAATTATACAGTTGTTGCAATTCTAGGATTCGGATGTACACTGTGATACAAAATCAATGGATTTCAGATAAGTCTTTACTTCAGTTATATATGTCTCTGTTGTACTTATTATTGTAGTTAAATGACTATCTTTGGCGAGGTCACGAATTTTTAACCCTGAGATAGTTATTATAATGTTATACAGGGTGGTCCAAAGTTTACCTTTCAAACTTTAGGGGCTGATAGAGGAGCTCTAAATAAGTAGAAAAGTCCATAAGACCTTACTTTCTTAGGTGACTACTAACAAAGATACTGAGGGTTAAAGTTTTGCGAAAAACAAATGATTTTTTGTATAATTCGGAAACTATGAAAGTTATCGATTTTAAATTTTAGGGGCGGTCAAGCTTTTTAAGCCTCTATTGTATTACGAAATCATGTCTTTGAACTGCCACCGGAGGCGTCGTCGCAAGGGGGGGCAGTCAATTTTTTTGCCAAAACTATGTTACGCTACTGCTTTCTGCAGATAATTTTATGATGATTGGAATCTACATTCAATTTTGAAGATAAAAGATGTCTTCGAAATTTTTGATACAACACTTAATTTTCGAATTAAATAATTTTTTGTGAAATCATACACAGTCAGCATTTTTGGTGAATAATTATTAACAAAAAATACATAGGTATTTTGTTGTTCAAAATCTACTTAGGATATAAAAACTCAAATCAATTATTATCAAACAATGAAACAGGAAATTAATTATTAAAGAAGTTGCTCAAACTGAAGGCCATTCACTTCAATACATTTCCAGCACCTCCGAATTATGGTATTGATAGCGGCAGATACTTGATGGTGATTTACTTTCGTTTCGTTGCAAGCATGTTGGATACGTCCAAGAAGCTGATCCCGCGTTTTCACTGGTGTAGCATACACAGCCTCTTTTAAATAACCCCACACATAAAAGTCCAACGGTGTGAGGTCAGGTGACCTAGGTGGCCAGGCCACTGGACCTCTTCCAATATTTTCTTGGGCGTTTTGATTGTTTCCCAAACGACCTATCCATCGCTCAGGATAATTGGCGTCCAACCATTCGCGCACCACCCGTCCAAAATGCGCTGGTGCACCGTCCAGTTGCATCCAACTTTCATATCGCACATCAAGGGGAACATCCTCCATTATTTCCCGCAAATTATTGTCGAGAAAATCTAGGAACAATTCTGCATTTAGCCTCGGTGGCAAGAAGTATGGACCACAAACATTGTTATCAATAATTCCCAACCAAACATTTACGCTGAATTCATTTTGAAATGAACGAGGGCGAATTTGGTGAGGATTTGCATGCGCCCAAACATGCAGATTATGGTGATTTAATATTCCAGCTCTGGTAAACGTCGCCTCGTCAGTCCATAATATTTTTCTTAAAAATTGAGGATTCTCCCCCACAGAGTTTATTAACCAATGACAAAAATGTAGTCGTCTCTCTGCATCACCAGGATGTAAATTTTGTACGGGATTTAAATGATAGGCTTTTCTGTGATCCCGATGTAATACTCGTAGCACCTTAGACTTTGATACTCGCAATTGTCGTGCTGCCCTGCGAGAACTTAAATTGCTATTGCCATCAAAAGCACGAAGAATTCTTCTATTTTCATTTCCTCTATTTCTTCGATCTTCATTTCTGTTTTGTTTGTTATCTTTCAATCCCCTTTCCCGAAAATTGCGATGCGTTTCAATAAAAACTTGATAGCTTGGCTGTCTCCTATTTGGATACCGCCTCCGGTATTCTCGAACTGCATTTTGAGCGTTACCATCGCAAAACCCATAAATAAAATGAATATCAGCATATTCTTCATTGCTGAATAACCTTGGCATTTTGGTACACAACACTGATATGAATAGTTCAAAAACTGACAAGTTCAAAAATTGACTGATAATAATATTCCTTTGTTTAAGACAGGCAGCTAGGATTATTAATTTGTAATAGTAAAGGTTTGTATGGTTTTAGTATGGATACAGGAATGCCAAAATTGTTTAACAATATTGAATTATGCTTATGTTCACTTTATTTGTGGGTTTTGTCAGTGTAATGCCTTTAGTGGCAGTTCGAGAGACGAGAATACATGAGGCGGCATCCAAATAGGAGACAGCAAAATTTTAAATAAACCCGTCCATGTCATGTGTTCTTGCCATAAACGGCTATTTAACTCGAAAATTAAGTGTTGTATCAAAAATTTCGAAGACATCTTTTATCTTCAAAATTGAATGTAGATTCCAATCATCATAAAATTATCTGCAGAAAGTAGTGGCGTAACATAGTTTTGGCAAAAAAATTGACTGCCCCCCCTTGCGACGACGCCTCTGGTGGCAGTTCAAAGACAAGATTTCGTAATACAATAGAGGCTTAAGAAGCTTGACCGCCCCTAAAATTTAAAATCGATAACTTTCATAGTTTCCGAATTATACAAAAAATCATTTGTTTTTCGCAAAACTTTAACCCTCTGTATCTTTGTTAGTAGTCACCTAAGGAAGTAAGGTCTTATGGACTTTTCTACTTATTTAGAGCTCCTCTATCAGCCCCTAAAGTTTGAAAGGTAAACTTTGGACCACCCTGTATGATGGGATAATTTGAAAATTAATTTATTTGTTGGATAAATCAATTCATTTTAATTTGTATTATTGGCGTTACTAAGGTGTTATTATTATTAGAATTATATATTTTCATTATTAAAAATAATAGAATTTAATTTTGAGCTAGCCGAAGAAAGGGCAAATTTATAATTTATTTGTTAATTATTTTATTAGAATAATACATAGCAATATTTATGTTTTAATCATTAAATAACATCTCCATAAATAAAATTTTGCAAGGCGTTAGTTTGTTATTATTAGACCTTCGAATGCGGCACATTTTTATGTGAAAACTCATTATCAAATTTACTGGGATTATCGCGGTACACATTTACGAAGGATTTCTCCTGTTTATTATTTTTATTGCTTTATGAAATTTAAATTATTTGAAAGCTGATAAGTTTACTACCAATTACGGGTTCTTTACAACATCATTATTTGCTTTTAAAGTACGTACTATCACAATAACAATTTTTGCAAGGAAGAGTATATACATAAATCATAAATATAGAAAAATTCAATACAAACCAATAGTATTAGCATACACTATACAGTACAGTAGTTTTTGTATCATGGGAAGTAAGTTGTGTTTTACGTTCAAGAATATTGTTCGTACAAAGACATTTACGAACGTAAAATCAACTTACTTCCGAGGTGCATACAACGTTTTCCTACTACCAGCACTCTAAAATCATATTATCAAAGATCCAACAAGACATTTGATGAAATTTTGACTTCTGTCAAAATAGTTTGTGTACAGAGTGTCACACGACGTGAGGTCACTACTTTGTGTGCGTAATCTTTAGACCAAATATACTCGTAGTTAAAAATTCTAATAAAGTTATGCCCTAAAGTAAACTGTTTTTAAAATACAGAATGTTAAACTATTATTTATTAAATAATTATAATTTCAGAAAAGCCAATATTTATTTAAGTTTAAATTAAAGATTGTTCAAAACGGCCACCGTTGCTCTCGAGACATATTCTGGCTCTTCTTAAGATAGATCTGGTTGCCCTACGTAGCATGTCATTGTTATTCCGAATTAGTTCTTCTGCCTCAAAAACGCGTCTCCTAAGATCTTCAACAGTCTCTGAAGGTGTTGGGTATACCATATCTTTCATATGGCCCGACAAATAATAATCTAAACAAGTTAAGTCCGGAGATCTTGAGGGCCAAGGGTGTTGTTCTTCTCTACCAATTACACGTCCTTTAAACCGTTGATTCAAAAATTGTCTTACCCGTAACGCAAAGTACGCAAGGGCACCATCGTGCTGGTACTACATACCATGTATGATCGTCAGAAGTACATCATCTAAGAATCCTCCCTAAAGATCTACTAGAAAATTTAAATATTTGTCGGCGGTTAAATGGTTCTCAAAAACGAATGGACCTATGAGCATGTTATCAATAATTCCACATCAGATATTGACTTAAAACCTATGTTGATAATTTGACACTGTGATTTCGTGTGGATTATCAAAGTCCCAAGAGTGGTTGTTCTTTCTGTTCATTAATCCATTCCTTGCAAATGTTGTCTGGAATTATTATCAATTTCTCGCACTGCTGTATTGGACGCTCAGTCCACGGTTTCGGGAAAGTTCCGTGTTCACGTAGGTGGTTGTACACTCCTTGGGAAACTCGTCGGTCTGGTAGTCGCCGATTGGGAAATCTCAACCCATATTCTCGAGCAGCTGCTAATGAGTTTCTATCACAAAAGCCGTACATGTAATGGTGATCGGCGTACCTACTCTCGTGTTGTAGAAGTAAACATTATCAACACTGTTAATATGCGCAAGCAGAGAAACCAACTTTTAGGTGCTTTACTGTTTGACATACAAGTAAATAATAGTATTTCCATAGTAACGTAGACAGTTTGTATCAAATACCACTTAATATTATTTATTGTTAGGGCTACTTCAGTATTTAACTAAAACAGGCCCATAAGTTGTTTAACAGTCGATTTAGAGAAAATGACTAATCTATAGTTTCGACTTCTCTCCTATAATAGGTGGAGTAGTGACCTCACATTATGGGACACCCTGTATATGTGAAAATAAGACCCCATGAATAGTTACCAAAGATGGAATAAAAATTGGTATAAGCAAGAAACATTTTGATTGCTCCTAATTCTCACGTGAATTTGAAAATATTGCGTTGCATTTCGACTAAAACATGGATGTTTCTGACGACGAGGTTTTAGCAGAGATAGAAGATTCTGCGAATACACCTGTATTGGAGGTCTTACCTGAAAAATCCAAGAAAAGGTACGAGTTCACCTATTGTGCTTTCAAACATTGGCATGAAAACCGTAACCAGAATTAATGAAAAGGTTCTTCTTGCGTATTTCTTAAGGAAAGATGCGTTGAAATCCCCGGCTAGTATGTGCTGTGAATAGTCAATACTGAAGACGATGCTTTCTATCCAGGACAACATTAATATTGATACTTTTTAAAAATTAAGAGCAGTCCTTGGAAGAAAAAACAGAGGATACGTGCCGAAGAAATCGAAAGTTTTTACCAAGGAAGAAATTGATATATTTCTCACGAAGCCACCTGACGATAAAGCTATTTAAAATATTCAATACATTTCGTAAATATATACATTTTTGTCTGAACTCCTTTTTAATGTTGTTACCATAATCGGAATAGCTGGAGCTTGCCGTAAAGATTAACTGCGTAAAATGAAAGTACATGAGTTGAAGATAAAAATTCTGTGATACTGATTAAAATACCAAATTGAAAAAACCACACTCAACGTACTTTTACTATAATTGGAAGAAAAGAAAAAGAAGATATCCAGTATCTCAGTATATTTAGGAAGTATACTAATATGAGACCCAAAAGAACGCAGCAGTGATATTTCTTTATGAGATACCATTTAGGAAAATGTTTAAATCAAGTAGTGATCATGTAAAAGTAATATTAATGTGGTGGTAGCTCAGTTGGTAGAGCGCTCGCTTTCTGAGTAAAACGTCGATTCTGGTTTGGGTTGGAAATCTAAGCATTACTATGCAGATTTATAAAAATCTTGTCTGCAATCTACCACACACAATGTCCCAATCTGGCTTAGAACTATGGGATCTTAATTCTAAAAACCTTCTGGCAGAGAAGAGGCCGATTCCCAGCAGTGGGACGACAAGGCTGTCAATAAGTGAATATTAAATTTGAAGTTTGACAAGTAGTGGTAAATTGAAAATTTTGTATTACTAGTGGTCACGAAATATTCTAATAGAATATTATTCACAAGAAGAGGACCATGGATAAGTAGATTAGTCGTACAAATCGACTTTGGAAAATTGTTTTCAAACTTCGAATCCAACCTTTTTTATGCGAACTTTATTAGCAGCTTTCTACTGAATATACTACTGATAATACCTTCTAACACACTTTGAATTATGACTCTTGCAACGGTTCTCAAAAGTTTTCTTACCGAATTCTTTTATTTGTTCCCCCAGCGGCCTCGACCGTTTTTAAAGTACAGATCAAGTTTGGGGTTTCTTTTAGAAAACGTAATAACACCGTATTTAAATAAAAGTGCATGTACCAATGTTTAATAATCTTCAAGGTTGTAAGAAAGTAAGAGATATTACGATAATTTTAATTTGTTTTACAAGACAATTCAATAAAAGTCGTTACACTTCATTTGGGCTTTCCGATACTTCCAGTCTGGGAATGTATTACAATCACAAAACTTTTTGTATTATAATTTTCCTAGTCTAGCCTTGCCTGTTTTGTTGAAGATCATTCATCAACGAATGTATAGGAGTGTGAAGAAAAAGAACATAAGGGCACAATTCGGGTTTAGAAACGCAGTAGGAACAATAGAGGCGATATTCTGTGTACAAGTCCTTTTTCAGCGATGTAGAGATATAAACTATTACATATACGCCTGCTTTATAGACTACAATAAAGCGTTCAACTTCGGAAATTACTAGAAATAACGCAAAACATTGGATTATATGACCGAGTTGTGAGCATCATAACGAACCTTTAGTGGAACCAAACAGGAAGGAACATAATTCAAAAGTAATCTATATACAATATGGAGTACGGCAAGGTTGCTTGCTGTTCGCTCTGCTTTTGAATATGTATTTAGAAAAGATTTTTAGAGAAGGGCTGAAAGATGTAGCTGATTAATGGAGAACGTGTTACATAAGATACGGAGACGATTCAGCAATGTTTGCAGACACAGGCTTACAACAGTTAATCTCCAATATAGCAGAGATAAGTCAATAATATGGTTTGACGTTAAATACAAGTAAAACTAAATATATGGTTATAAGCAAAAGTAGAATACCACTAATCCAAAATAATAGTTAACAACGAACACATAAAAAAGTACCTGCACATACTCACCTTGGCACTACAATAAACGACCAATGGTGCCATTCTCTGGAAATTAAATACGGAATAGAAAACGTGACCGCGGCATTTGTAAAGATTGGAAGCTTCTTCAGAAGCCATAACGTAACTTAAAAATAAAAATAAATCTTCTCCGAACCTATGTCTTCCCGGTATTATTATACGGTGCAGAATCCTGGATGCTCACTGAGGCAGGAAGTAGGAAATTAGAAGCATCCAAGATGTGGTTGTACTGACGTATATTAAAAATCCCCTAGACAAATTATATTACCAATAAAATTTGTTAGAACGATAAAACGAAGAATCAAAGATCCTGAGATTCATAAAAAGTAAATTTAAATATTTGGGCCATATCATAAGAAACGGTCAAAGATACCAATTGTTACAGTTGATTCTCCAGGGTGCAGTGTTTGGTAAAAGAAGTTCCAGGAAAAGAAGGATACCTTGGCTTAAAAATTTGAGAACGTTTTTCAACATTACATGAACTTACATATTCCGCGCAGTAGTTAATAAAGTACAGATTGCTATTGTGATTGCACACAAAGAATAAGAACCTTGCCTCACGCCGCTTCGACACTGCGTATGCGGTTCAAACGAGGATCCCGATAATGAAGGAATGAAAAAATGAATCTGCTCTTTGGACCTCCAAGAACCCAAAAATGTAGGTGTTACAAAGTGCTGGACTGTGTTTGCATGTATTGCTACATATATCAAAAATATTTAACCGATTATGAAATTTGGCATGCAGACGTAGAATGAAAGATGATCGAGTCAAGTTTGTTCTTGAATTATCCTAAACAACAAGTGGAAATAGTAACACATCTCGTTTGGTTTTATTCAAAAGTCTGTGGGGAATTTAGTGATTGAAATTTGTTCGTGAATCTATACGAAACGGGATACTGAAATTAGAAAAGTTTTTTGGTTTTTTACAATATGGTAGGGAGAATTTAGTACGACGTCTGAATTTAGACACAATAATTTTTTGCTTAATTTTCCGTCTTCAGCAGCAAGACGGCCACGATTTTTAAAAATCCCACCTAAATGCACGTTTACTCAAAAATCGTTGATTGAACTGATATTGTTTAAAAGCTCTAAGGAATTAGAAATATAATGCACGAAAACATTCTTGTAAAGAAATAAATGTAAAAACGAACATTAAAAATTATTGCAATACTTAAATAATTATAATATTTTTGAAACAACTCTTCGTAATTATGGATAAAGCTCGTTGAGATCTTTTGAAATTTTTGCAAAAGGGATGTAAAGATATTTATAGATCTGAAAAAACTACAAAAGCATGGCTGAATTATTGAAGAACCCTGTCTCTAAGGCCTTCTATGAAATTTTGGAATCTTAGATTTAGTGTATTTGTAAATGATACTTCTAGTTTTATGTGAAACCTATAAAAATGTTATGTTTTAACAACTTTTCGGACATTGCTTAGCGCAGTGTTGATCTAATAAATTTTAATAGCATTTTAATACCAGTTCTTGAATTATGTTGATAAAACTTCTATTACTTCTTTACGCTCTGAGATCTCTGCAGTGTTATCGAATTCATTTGCATCGATATTGGAAAGTTGTCCTACATACTTTACAGGATCCTTAAAGTATTTGCGTTATAAAGTATAGAAAAGAATTGTAGCCTTATTAACATGTAGAATCTACGATATTACCTAATATTGTGTAATACAGGATTACATTTCGAACGCCCTACAAGTAAATTTGGAAATTCCAAGATCTCCATGATATCCAAATTGAATAGATATAATGGAAAATTTGATTATGTCCGCTATTTTAAGGCTTTATTTATAAATAATTATATAAGATGGTTTAGAAGTTTCCTCCTCGTTACGGGTTTATGTACACTCTTGGAGAAAGTACCTTTTTTCTTTTTTTCTCATTCATTCATACTAGAGTCCCCCCTCCGGAACCGCTTTCGCATTACTTCAGGGGGTGCGGTCGCCCCAGCTGGGATTCGAACGCCCCATCCGATCGACTACATTTTGGTGTGACCTCGAGTGGGAACGCGTTCCCGCACTACTCCACCGGGGCCCCTAAATTAGAAAAGGTACCTTCCTAAACTACAAACTACTTAATAAAATTTGTAGCTACGTTCACTATAAATGACTATTTTCGAAAGCAGCTAACTGCAATTACACTTTATTAAAATAGCTATTTTAAATACTTCTTCGCAAAAATGTATTTGAAACCTAAAAATTGAGATGTTTTTTATAAATTGTTTTAAACTGCCCTTAATATTCTTATGTTGTGGATATTTTAATCAACTTTATGCAGTGAAAACTCTCTATTATTTTGTTAAAGCTCTTTACAGTCGCAAGATACTGCTTATTTTAAGTCGTGTCAACTCTGGTCCTACGTTACTCGGAGCCGGACATTCGGGCGCGGCCGTTTGGGCGCCGCTGTAAGGGCGCGTGGACATTAGGGCGCGGACCGCTAGGGCGCGTTGATATTAGACCGCGGACCGTTAGGGCGCGGACCGGTAGGGCGCAGACCGGTAGGGCGCGGGACACTAGCGCGCGACAACTGTGTTAAATTTGTCAGACTAAAAGTTTGTCTTGTAAGGAGTGACGAAAAATTTCGTGAAGTTTTTTGAATATGCAACTTAACATACATCATCCAGTATCTTCAAAAGTGTATGACGTTACAAAATTCAAATAGAAGTAAAAAGTAAATTCGTCCAAAAGAACCAACCTTCCTTCCTTCCTTCCTTTTTAAAAATGAAATATTTGCGTACAGATCTGAATGCAATGCAGAAAATTATGGTTGATTTTTTAAACCTTTCCAGGTTATCTTAATAATGGTTAAAATAGGTTATTCAACGTTATATTGTAGATTTATTAAAATGTTCTTCCCCCGCAGTGCTATCCGATCTAAAAACAGTTTTAATAAATGTAATGGTCAGAATCACTAACCCCCTAATTATAATTATTAAACAGCTAAATATGTATTAGCGTAGACTAATAACTTGCTTTTCCTATTATTTACAGATTTTATGTAATAAGTAATGCAGAAAATCATATGTACTATTTCTGATGAGTTCTTAATAACTGTTAATAATTACCTATTTCATGTTACCTATAATCAAAATTTTCATCTCCTGCAGAGTTGTTCAGTCTGAAAACAATTTTAGCATATGTAAACAGTATTGTATTTTTTTTTATATTTATCACCGACATTCTTTTAGAAGGAAAACTAATTTGAATGTCATGGTACCAAGAATGATAAAAACAATCACCTAAAGGCCACTATATTGGTGCAGCATTATTTAACAAACTTCCTCGTATCTTAAAAACTAGATCCCTATCAGAAAATATGTTTCGTAAAAAGATAGAAATTTGGATTTTTGATATGACATGGTAATTTGTTTTAAATATATTATATAAATGTAAATAAAAATATTATTACTTTATCAGGTATGGTCCTGTATGGTTGTACATTGTATAATTTCAGTCCAATTAAAAGAATTTATTGACACGTAAATCAAATGGTTATGGTTATTATAAATACAGGTGAGTAACAAAGTTATAACAACGAGTCTCGCGGCCTAGTGTCCTGCGCCCTAATGGCTCGCGCCTTAATGTCCCCGCGCCCTAGTGTCTATGCGCCTTAATAGCCCGCGCCCTAGTGTCTTCGCGCCCTTGTGTCTAGCGCCCTAACGGCGGGCTCTAACGGCGGACCCTAACGGCCGCGCCCTAACGGCCGCGCCCGAATGTCCTAGACCGTACATTACTACATTGATAATAATTGTTGGAAGCAGAATATGTTTTTAGGATGTTTAATTTTTGAAGAATTAGCCAACATTGTGATATTATATCACTATTTACTTAAAAATATTTGATGTATTCATTTCCTACACCATTTATTGTTCTTGTGAAGCAAAAATAGATAGAATAGTACATTCTGTAACGAGGTTGGAATGGAAATTCGATGCGAGTGGAATCTTCCGAACGCCAGCCGAAGGCGAGCGTGAGGAACCACGAGCATCGAATTTCCATTCCCAACCGAGTAGCAGACTATACTTTCTCCGCGACCACAAGATATGTAATAAATACTATAAAATTAATAAGATTCGGAACAAATATTTACAAAGAAATTGCAAAATTATGAAGTTTCAAGTCAATTGTTAGTCATGGATTCCTAGACTAACTGTTTTTTTTTTTGTTATACTGTTACAGAATATTCATTCCATTACTAGTGATGGAATGAAATACATGTAAAATGCATAAGCCGGTAAGTGTTTTAGAATATTTCTTCCATAACAAGGGTTGGAATGTTAACTTTCTATTATCAAAATTGATTTCAGAATTGGGAAATTCCGTAGTGGTTGTGGAGAAATAAATTTTATGAGTAAATACCTTCCATCAAATATCACAAGGCGATGTGATACAAACTCTGCGTTGATGTTTTGGCATAAAACTTAAACAATTGTTTGTAACCATAATATATGAGTATCAGTGTAGTATATGTAGTATATGTATACAGAAATTTTATTAGCTAAAGGCAGTAACAACCACCAATTTCCAGCAAGAAAGTTGGATAGGTAAGACGATTTAACTAGGAACATTTTATTGATGTATTGAGCACATCAGAACGGTACAGATTTACTTAGTGTTGGAATTAACTATTAGGAAATCCATCCCAGGAACATATTTACGTTGATTGTTTTATGGTGTTTCTATCCATGTGTGTGATGTATACCTCTACCGTTAATATCAAAATTCCGCTACTACGCATAGTCACCGACAAATTACATAGTATGCCAAAATAACTAAAATGGTTAGTTATTAGCATATTTTTTAATTACACAACAAAATCACCAATCAGAACAGTGTAAGTACGTACTATACAATAAATAAAGGTTCTATGAGCTGATGTGATGATTACGGATATGAGGGGATTGGCTCGATGGCAATACCCAAGAATCTTTAAGGATTAGTGGTCAAGTCACATGGCCATTTCTTCTTGAAGCATCTAAAGGCTGGAACTGCTAGTACGGTTTTAATAGAAGGCTTTGGACGCGCGTCGAGGTGTTGTTGATGTATAGCTGCTCGTTGATGGATTTCTTCTAGCCCGAACGGGACTTTTTAGGTCAGTATGGATAGTAAGATTATTCACAAAACACAATGCGTCTGCCCTTTGTCGTAATATATTTAACTGAATCATTTGTATTATGTTTATATTTGACATACTCGAACAATCTCACAGTTAGAGATCGTATGTCCAAATAGGCATTTCCTTTCTTTTCTTTGTTATATGTGGTCTCAATGACTTAGTAATTGTGATGGCACATACATAATCTACAATTTTTTCTACAATGGTAACAATGATTACGACCAAATTGAGGAGAGTTGCACCTTTGATATCTTCACATATTTCCAGAAATATTTTTTTACTATTATTACCATTATTAATTAAATGGTTTGCAGTGGAAAAACTGGTGTCTAATTTCCTCGTCAACTTTATTAATACCATGGGCGAAACAAGTTGCATTAATTAAAGTTTGATAGAATATTTTTATAAATTCTGCCCTGATTTGATGATGTATGTTGCATCGATTGCTTCATCTAAAGTAGCATAAAAATAGTGATTTCCTATTATATCACGAATTTCACACATGGTACTAGTATAAATTGCAACAATATAATTTTTACGAAAGGTCATACATGTCTGTTTGTGAATTTTCCCTAAAATGATTTAAAGCAATGGTTTTTAAATTTTGTTAGTGATATGTTCGCGCTAATTAACACATTGCACAAACTTCATTAAATTTTTCCTTTTGGTTATTTTATGAAGTACAAACAATTTACCTAGATGCATTTGCAAGTTCTGATTTCCTCTTGACTTTTGACCTTTGGGCATAGCAGTGTTTACACGTTGACTAATTTGGAATGCAATCTGCAACAATTAAAACGTGTCTGTAGTAAATACCTGTAACGTAGGTATGTACTTACATGCTAAAAAAACTACTAAAACTGCTTACCATTTTACTGCAGACTTTACAAAACACTTTATTTTCAGACAAGGTTAGTTCCTGGGTATCGTTCGATCCACAACGAAACTAGACTGTTATTTTTTGACCTTTTCAACCAGAACAGCAATTTCATTTTAAAAATATGAGAAAGCAAATTCACTCAAGAACTATCATTTTTCACGATAATGTTGATGATTTTTCTGCCGCTGGTTTACTCTAAAGTAGGAATGTAACTAAAACCAAGTACGTGTACACTTAGTCACACTCCATTATTGTAACTTTTATAGAGATTTTTTAAATTCCGAAGGAAAGTACAATTTACTTTACTAATTTCTTTTCCATGTAGAGACCAAAAAATTATAAAAATTGTATAAATATGTTCAAATACGCAATTAATATAAATATATGCGGACGCCGGTCAAACGGTATTCGTAGTCCAGCACAATCCGCGCTGGTCAGTACTTGGATGGGTAGAGACCAATATAGTGGCATATGCAACCGGTCGTGCTTCGGAGGGTACGTAAAACCGTCGGTCCCGGTTGTCATACAAACATCTTTGACAATCGTAAACGTTATAGTGGAACTTCTCTTCTCTCTTGACCTAGCAGTTTATTTACAGTGAGCGTTTAAAAAAAGCAATTTTGGGAAAAATGGAAATTTCACCTGATTTTTTTGGTTGGATGATTTTTACGATTTTAGTAAAGCCCTCAACTCAACTCAACAACAATGCATAGAATTAATTCGTTCAACTTTTGGTACTGCAGCACCATCGCAAAAGACTGTTTACAATTAGTTTGCAGAATTTCGTCGTGGTCCTGTGTCCGTCAGTGATGAATTTCGTGAAGGTCGACCAAAACCGGTTTGACATGATCGAAGAAGATCATGTGACTTACAGTGAGAAAGAGTCATCCTTAGGCATATTGAAGATTACAGTACATTCGATTTTGCATGAACATTTAGCTGTGAAAAAGATCTGTTCCCAATGGGTTCTGCGTAATTTGACCGAAGCTCAAAAAAAGGCTTATGTTAATTGGTGTAAGGAAATGCTCAAAAAATTCGACCGAGAAACTGCAAAATCCGTATACAACAGCGCCACAGGTGACGAAACTTAGATATATTCGTATAAACCGGAAACTAAGCAACAATCCACTGTTGGGTGTTCCAAGATGAACCGAATCCCACAAAAGTTGTTCGTTCACGAAGCACTTCCAAGACAATGATCGCTTGTTTCTTTGATTGTATTGAACATGTCGCAACCATTCCTTTAGAGAATCTAAGAACAGTTAACGCTGAATGGTATTTAACAATTTGTTTGCCCGAAGTCATCGACGAAATCAGGAAAAACAACCGCAAAACGCATCATTCTTCACCACGACAATGTCAGCTCTCACACAGCAAGGCAAACAATTGATTATTTGAAGGAGAAAAACATTGAATTAATGTCCTATTGCCCGTATTCAGCTGACTTATCGCCTAACGAATGTCAAACAAAAATGCGTGGACAGCGATTTCATCACCTCAAGTAGCTGTTGCAGCCTTCAAAAACCATGTTTTTGAAATACCTACCAACTTCAGAGTGGAAAAAATGTTTCGAGAATTAGTGTGAACGCATGCGTGTATAAATCTTAAAGGCAAATATTTTAAAAAATAGGGGCCTCGGTGGTCTAGTGCGGGTACGCGTTGCCACTCGAGGTCACTGCGAAATGTAGTCGATCCTCTGGGGCGTCCGAATCTCAGCTGGGGCGACCGCATTTCGGTTAGTTAGGTTTAGGGTGCATGTTGCATGCATGAATGTTTAGTGTAAGAGACGCCCGCGCCCCCTTGAAGTGATGCGAATGCGGTTCGGGGGGGGGGGGTAGAATGAATGAATGAAAGGAAAAAAATATTTCGAAAAGCAATAAAAA
>JABXWE010001095.1:0-85925 GCA_014611495.1 Limonius californicus
GAGCATTGGAAGAAACCTACAAATAATGGGTGGACGTGGTAGAGGTTAAGTTAGGTTAACGTTAGATTAGATTTATCTTACCATAAAAAATTGATAGATGAAGTGTGACAGGAGAAAGATAAGACCATTGGAAAAAACCTACACCCAGTGGTTGGATATTTTGGGTTGAGCATGAAGAACGGAACGTGGCAAGGTTAAGTTAGGTTAACATCAGATTAGATTTATCTTACCATAGAAAATTGATAGATGATGTGTGACCAGAGAAAGATAAGACCATTGGAAAAAACCTACACCCAGTGGTTGAATATTTTGGGTTGAGCATGAAGAACGGAACGTGGTAGAGGTTTTACTACCATCAAATTTTGATCCAACAAGTGTAGTCAGAGAAAGATAAAGGCATTGGAAGAAACCTACAAATAATGGGTGGACGTGTTAGAAGTTAAGTTAGGTTAACATCAGATTAGATTTATCTTACTATAAAAAATTGATAGAAGAATTGTGACCAGAGAAAGATAAGACCATTAGAAGAAACCTACACCCAGTGGTTGGATATTTTGGGTTGAGCATGAAGAACAGGACGTGGTAGAGCTTACGTTAGGTTAACGTTAGCTTAGATTTTTACTACCATCAAATATTGATCCAACATGTGTAGTCAGAGAAAGATAAAGGCATTGGAAGAAACCTACAAATAATGGGTGGACGTGTTAGAAGTTAAGTTAGGTTAACATCAGATTAGATTTATCTTACTATAAAAAATTGATAGAAGAATTGTGACCAGAGAAAGATAAGACCATTAGAAGAAACCTACACCCAGTGGTTGGATATTTTGGGTTGAGCATGAAGAACAGGACGTGGTAGAGCTTACGTTAGGTTAACGTTAGCTTAGATTTTTACTACCATCAAATATTGATCCAACATGTGTAGTCAGAGAAAGATAAAGGCATTGGAAGAAACCTACAAATAATGGGTGGACGTGTTAGAAGTTAAGTTAGGTTAACATCAGATTAGATTTATCTTACTATAAAAAATTGATAGAAGAATTGTGACCAGAGAAAGATAAGACCATTAGAAGAAACCTACACCCAGTGGTTGGATATTTTGGGTTGAGCATGAAGAACAGGACGTGGTAGAGCTTACGTTAGGTTAACGTTAGCTTAGATTTTTACTACCATCAAATATTGATCCAACATGTGTAGTCAGAGAAAGATAAGAGCATTGAAAGAAACCTACAAATAATGGGTGGACGTCGTAGAGGTTAGGTTAACGTTAGATTAGATTTATTCTACCAAAAATTGATAGAAGAAGGGTGAGCAGAGAAACATAAGACAAGTCGAAGAAACCTACAAACAGTGGGTGCATATTTTAGGTTGACCATGAAGACCAAGACGTAGTAGAAGTTAGGATAGGTTAACGTTATATTAGATTTTTCCTACTATCAAAAATTAATAGAATACGTGTGGCCAGAGAAAAATAAGACGATGGGAAAAAACCTACAAACAGTGGGTGGATATTATGGGTTGAAGTTAGGTTAGGTTAAATTTAGATTGGATTTTTCATCAAAAAATGATAACAGAAGCATGACCAGACATAGGTAAGATCACCAAGAGCGATCTACATGCAATAGGTGATGGATATTCTAAGTTGAACTTGAAGAGCAGGACGAGGAAGAGGTTAGGTTGTTTAAAGTTGTATTAGATCACCTTAAAGTTAATTATTTTAGTTAAAATTAGGTTTAGTTAGTTAGCTTTGGTTAGAACTAGTAAAGGTTAGAATTAGTGTAGGTTGTATTGGTAGGTTCAAGTTAGTTTATGTTAGGGTTAAACATGAAGACGAATACCAGGTATACGTTAGGTTATCATTAAAAATGGTAGAAATTATTCATACAATAGCTTTAAAGATATTGATGGGATTACCAAATTTGTCATTTAACATCTATTGTATCAAGGAATGTTTAGATTCAAGTTTAAATAAAGTTGTTTTTCTTTGATATGCAGTTATAAATGTCTAATTTGTTTACATCTTTTACGACTGAGATTTTATTTTTTGTTGAACATATCATAAAAGTAATATATTACTTTTGTTTATACGTTCCTCTACAGCAAAAAGTACTCAATTATAATAAAAAACATTCGATGTTTTTGTTTAGGAAGATTACGATTCCCATTCACCTGATTGAGTTAGTGTTGGAATAGATTTTGTTATGTCAGAATTAGGTTAGTTTAATGTGAAGTTAAAATGTTGAGTTCTTTTTTTTTCGATGAGATTTGGTTATGGTTATTTATTAACAATGCTTTTATTCGATTAGTACGCGGTATTTTCGGTTTTTTGTTTTTTTGTGGTTCGTTTCTACCATTTAACTTTACACATCGTAAAAGGATACTGAACAATAATTATATATTATTATAAAATAGTGGTGGGACTATGAAATTCCAAAACTAAAAAATGCGACAGATGTGAAAGATGTCCCTTTTTAAACCAGTTATCTTAACTGTCATAAACATCATAAGAGATAATATAAAGTCAAACAGAAAACATGTCATTTAAAATTATTACGACACAACTTTGTGATTAAAACATCCAAGTTTTAACTTTGATATATTACCTATACGGGTCGTTTTAACAAGAAAATACTCAATAAACTTATACAGCAGCTCATAACTAGAATTTATTATAGAAGCCATAAAATATTGGAAATTTATTAACAATTTTACGCCTTTATTTAACTGCCACGTTGGATAAATATCTATACACTGTTATTATTATCCGGGCGATTCCTTTAGACACGGCACTTAAACACAAACATTAGTTTGGGCTTTAACAAAGACAATGTAAGACGACAGAAATCCGCACAGATCGATTCATCAACATCAGCCAGGGCTCGGTATTAGACGGATCAGTTGAACATGCGTTTTTAATAGTTTAAATTAATCGTTTATTCTCCGTAAGCGGATGCTTTTTGTTAGTGCAACTACAAAGAAACAGCCTTGTTGATGGCGTATTGTGCTCCTCAATACAATTATGTTCGACTTACTTGCTCGTGGTGCTTGTTAGTCGAATCCGTTATGTAAAATTCATCAATTTCTAGCTTCTTGATTGTTTAATCGGGCACGATTTGTCTGAGAAATTTGTTCCGTAGTGGGTGTACGTAGTCTTCGAAATAAATCATGTTTGGACCGTAAAATTGAAAATAACACACTTTGCTTAGCAATTCGAAAGAAACAATGAGTAGTTGAGTGAATTTCAGGACATAAAATACCAATTTTCTTTATTGATATCTCGATTTGCCGTGACATAAAAATACAAAGCAACTTCCGCAGAAGTCCGTCATAGTAGAACAAACACGCCAAACTAGCGCCAACATCAGCAAGCATACAATCGAAGCAATCTTAACATTTCCAAGCGGGACAAGGGAATTTAACAGTTGGATTCAAGTAATGTTCCGGTGGATTAAGCTGCCACTGGGCGGCAGAATTGTCGGTGTGAGGCCGCTATCAATGACAGGACAACGACAAAGAAGAGACTCATTCCTGTTGCACTCTTGCAACTGCAAATATGGCGTACTAAAAACTGAAATCAAATGGACCTCGTACAATTATAAAATAAAAAAAAACGGGCGAAACACATCGCTTACACTTTCTCACGCCCCAAACAATTTAGTTTATACAGTAGGAATATACTAGCACTTTCGAAGTATTTGACTTTGAATGTTAAAATATTTGTGTTTAGTTAAGCCATACGGTGTACAATGTGTATAATTATTTAATATTTACCAAAACCTAAATGATTAGTTGCTACAATTACTTTTAATATAAAACATACAGTATTCATTAAATTCTTAACTTACCAATCTAAGGATTACGATTCGCTTATGTCTTTTGCTCCTGGTAAAAGTCAGCGTTTGAATTACTTGACAAACCTAGATAGACTCTATACTAATTATTTTAGAATATTTAATAAATACAACGGCACACGCTGAATAAAGGGGTTAAACTATCATTACATAGGAGTTGGTGCCTCAAATAAAAAGCTTATCATATAATTTGGAATGATTCATACCTGAGTGCATCTCTTTGATCTCTAGCAAGGAGCATAATTTGTGCCTTCTGCACGTAAGCGTACTTATTGATCCTATATTCGCTGTATATTCGATATGCTAAGAATTAACTGTAATTACCCTGTTACTAGAAGTAGTAAAGATTAATTAAACCAAAATAGCATAATCAACATGTTTAAAACCTATATATATTTTATTATTATTATTATTATTATTATTATTATTATTATTAGCCCGCAACATCCCACTGTTGGGCAAGAGCCTTCCCCCTAAGGGTGGTTGTTGATCTACTCTCCCATCGTGATCAATCCTCGTGTGAGAGAGGCGCCCCATCCATACATACATATATTGATATAAATTAATAATATCAAAAATAATTAAAACAAATTAAACTTAAATAGATTGATTAGCTTGCATTCCGCAATCATATCTTTATTAAATTTTTATTTTTATTAATGTAGGTAAGGTAAGTCGGGCGCCAGGTGGCAAGTTTTACAAACTTGTCGCCAAAATATATAAATTGAAATACCACGGTATAACTGTACAACATAAGAAACTCTTATCTCAGAAGTCGGTTCAGTTACGCTTTGGTATTATATGAGAAAATGGACATTTGATATAAATTAGCAGTCAGCAGCTAACTTCTGGCGGAAACTTTACACGTCAGTATTTTTAATAATGCTTTCTCTACGTGACAGGTTTATGCAAAATACGAACTTGGCAGTGCTTCAGACCAAGGAAGAAGTTATCTGAGTCTTGGTCTACTCTTTGTTAATGACCACAATGGAACCGAATTCCAAGATATCAACCAACTGTATTAGTATCTTTATAAAATGAAATAAATCGAACTTATGGATCAAAAAATCATCACAATATATATATATATATATATAAAAGGTGGGCGAGGTTAGTCTAGTCTTGTCAAGTTGAATCTGCAAAGTCCATCTGAAAGATATTCACTGCCCACTGTTCACCCTTCAAATATTGGGGAGTATAGTCATGCAAGTTTATAATTGATATAAATACCTCTTTTTCTAAAATAATATCGTTTTTCTCTCTGTTAACCGAATGATGTGTTTGTTGACTAAATAGAAATAATATATGTAGTATCATGTTATGAATTGAGTCCTAGTAGTGTCAATATACATTAATATTTATGCATTTGCTCTTTTCATATTCTAATCATATTAGTTTTACAAAACTGTTAATTTTGTGGCTTGCTGAAGAAGTAAATGCAGTGTTTTTTGTAAAGCCCTTAAATTTAAGGTTGTAAAAAGATCGGCAATCAGTACCTTTTTCAGACCTTCCCTAGATCTACTACAAAAAAAAAACTACTAGGACATTTTTGGAAAATACTTTTCTTTGTAATTTTGAATGCGTCCGTTTTTGAGAGTTCCTTAAGAAAACTCTTAAGGACTTTTCAATAGTTTCTAATAAACATTAAAGATGAATAGTGTTACAATAGAACCTTGTCAATCAGGAAAGCATTTCTGTCCATTTTGGTGGCTTCTCTCATTTCATAAAATTTAAACAATGTTTTCAGAACACTTTTTGAGAAATATTTTGAAATTGAAATATTTTGGAAAAGCCCCATCATCACAGTTCCTCTACTTCACAAATTGAAAGAAATCTTCAGCGTTAAAAAACGCTAAAAAGTAAAATTAATTTTGTAGAGCTGGAAGGTCTCTAATAACCCACAAAATGGCTCGTTTTTTAAACAATGTGTTTAAGAAAATTGCTAATTTTGAAATCATACACGCCAATCATGGAAGCTCCTTTTGGTGGTAGGTTACTTTCAGAAATCTATAAGAACTATTCATAAAATTAAATAGTATGCAGAATACTGAGATTTCTTGAACCTGGAAAGACCAACAACCAGAAGAAACACTTGGTTTGGGTTCATTAGATACAATAACAACAACGTCAAACAGTTTAACAATTCAAACATTTCCTCAATAATACTAAGGAAATGTTGTGGTTGGTTAGCCTTATGTGTTTTTTCCTCAGAAATCAAATCAAATGAGAATATGAAACGAGTCGAGCGATAAGTCGATCTCCGATAATATTCATGGTCTTGTCACATATAGATGTACTAACAAATGGGTATCGATACTAATATGATCGCTCGCAATCATTAATAACCATGCACTTTGCTTTTGTTTGCGTTTCCGAAGACGCTAAGCTTGAGTCTGATGCGCTCTCAGCTTGCTCTTTTGCCGCGTACCGCCGTTCCTGATCAATGAAAACAATTTATCACTGGTATGGAAGATGTACGATACCTATAAATCCGATCGATGGGATTTTCTACAAACAGGTCTTTTTTTGTAGTGTTAGACCAAATTAGGAGAACTTCCTGTGTTTTATGTTTACTTTCCCATAACACAAACATCGAGTTTTTAGGTAATGTTAAATGTTAGTTTAGTTCGTTTCCCTAACTACAAATTTTTATATTCCTCTTGAAAATGTCGTTCTGAGATTAATAATATTGTACTGAAATAATATTTTTTCACAAAATTTTTGTCCTAACTAAAACAGTCCGCCCTGAATACCTTCGCAAATGATCAAATCTAAAAAAAATCGACGAGACACTTCAATAATACTTTCAAGGGGGACAAAATAATTTAAATACTTTCCGATTTTTTCTTTAATTTAGCGTTCACCCATACATTTACGAAACGTCGAGATGCCATTTCTCAAAAATGAATCAACAGAATTGCAAAAACATTTCAGATTGTGCGAAAAGCAGAAAATCCTGTCAAACGAAGTATCATTCGACAAACCTTTTTATTGAAAATTTTAAGGTTGGTGTTGGTGATGGTAAGGGGGATGAAGTAGCTTAGATGATTTTCATGGTAAAAGATGTCCCCCTTTAAACTATTCTTGACGTGTCGAGCCGAGCCTTCAAATTTGAATTTACAAGGTTGTTCAGGGCGGACTTTTTTAGCTGGGACATCCTGTATGTATGCTTGGATGAAACTTTCAAGCAATTGATTATCCAAACAGCAGCGGCCATTTTTGTAGCGCGTCTAATTTGAAATGAAATGTTCTTTTTTTCGAACTTTCTAGGTGAAAAAGCAACGTGGACAAGATTATGAAAATTTATTGTTAGGAAAAGCTGACCCCATAAAAAATCTCTTTTCGTTTATCGCAGCAGTTTTAGTTTTGAAGCTTGAAAGTCATTCAATATACCTACCAGTGTTAAATCCCGCTGTAACACCCAAGTTAAAATTTGCAATGAAATTACAAAAAAAATTCAGTGAAATATGTCTAGCTTTCCGATTCCGACTTTTAGCTAAACTTATTTTTACAAAAATGTTACCTAAAACTACAATTCAAAATTTTAATGTCAAGGCTTGTTTCATGAAGCCCGATTAAAATCAACTAAAAGCGCTTGCAGATTGTGATTTAATAGATTCGAAAATCGCCTATGCTGAAATAGCTACGCAAATGGCGAAGTACCATACATTTTGAAATATGAACAAACATGTATGAAAAACTATTTACAAAAAATTGTTTAAATTTTGTGAGAAAATAGGGAAACATAGATTGACTACAAAACTTCATTTTTCATTGTCGGAGCTCGTTACCTTGTAAAAAAATAATAATTGAATAGTTGTAAATCCAGAATTTGATGCGTACTTTAGAAATCCAAAAATATGCACGTAGTTATTATATAACATAAGCAATTTGGAGTCATTTTAACCGAAACATAAAGCACAAGATAATCATATTCAGTATTTGAAGGATATGCGTAAAAACAAAAATTAATAAAGAAAATACTTCTTAAAACGAGTTAATTTAATTTAAGTGTGATTTCTATTAGTACTTGTTAGCCGCAACTTTGAACACCCTGTATCGGTCCTAATGTGTAAATTCAAGTCGCAGGTGTAAATACAACTGCAATACAAGGTCAAATATTTATCCATATTTATTCTTTTCATTTCATTCATTAACAGCTTTTTCGTCCTACTGCTGGGCATCCGCCTCTTCTCTGCCACGTGTTTCTCATCAGCGCTAAGGTAGAAACACGGGGACCTACAGTTTAGAGTCGAATCCTAACAACAGAAATTCCATAGAAGGTTTTTAGCATTAAGATCCCACGGTTGGAAGCCGGATTGGGAAATTGTGTATGGTGGGTTGCAGACAAGATTTTTATAAATTTGCATAGTAATGCTTAGGTTTCGAACCCAAGCCAGGATCGACGTTTTACTAAGAAAGCGAGCGCTGTACCAACTGAGTTACCACCACACATTTATTCTTTACTGGCGTAAAGAATATGATTTTCAATTTACAGACTTGTTCAGTTAGCATTAGTTTATACGAAATGTGAACAGGGAATCTGTAAGGTGACTATAGTCACTAACTTTCAATCGTTTATTAGAAAATTATTATATCCATGAATATGTATTAGTATCGGTATTGCTTCTTCCAAACATTTTGTTTGTATGATCTTTAAACGTTTAGTTTACCTTGCTTGGGAAAATTTTGAATGCATCAGTGTTTGTCATGGGATACGCAACAAATCACCAACTTTTCGTTCTAACGGTTGCAGTTATAAAACAATTAAAGGATAACCAAATCTACCTGCAGTTGGAATATGAAAATCGATCAACAGCTTATTGATAATAGCAAATTATGCAAATTTAAGAAAAACAGTACCATTAATAAGTTATCTTCATAAATATGTATTTTCTTCTTATATAACTGATGCTGCCGTTATCTAAATACGAATGGTGATCTTTAAATGTACAAGATTCTGTATACTTTTATAAATATGCAGACACAGTTTGAAGTACAGTGGACGCCGCTTAATGTGATCACTTCGGGATAATAATAATGCTATTTTCCTTCTTCGTTTCGTCAGAAGTTTTTCTTCTTTCTGTTGCACCTACAAGTGCATCATGTTCACTGACATTATCGAATTTCAATGTAGATTCCACTTGACCGTCGTTCCTAGAGCCATTGCTTTTAGTGATTGAATTGTCATTTTTCTTTGCAGCGTCTTCTATTTCAATATTGTTTTTTAATTTTACACATCTCATCTTCTCTAAATTGTTAATTTTGCCTTGTCTAAGATCACGTCTCTTTTTTTACGACTGCCATTGCTAAAAGTTAGAATAGAACTGAGTTAGCTGCTGCCAACCAACCTGCAGGCTGTTAACTTACGACAGCGAGAGAGATAGAGGTCCGGTATCACTCAAGCTTGAAAAACAAACAAACAAATGCATACAAAAAGGATTATTTGTCGTGGACGAAACAATCCTAAGAATAAATTCCTAACATAAACCAAAGTCATGATTGCTATAAGCGATGTTTTTCCTATGTAGTCGTATACGTACGGCCCGTTCTTCTAACAATACCTTTACAACCAATAACAATATCCCTGATTCCAATAAGCGGCGTGTACTGTACCTGTAAGTCCAAGCGATGAGTTCGTTAATTTTTATTTATTTTCTCATTTCCCCTTTAGGGAGGACAGACTAAAACCGTAATGTAACTGCCCAGATGTCTCCAGCTACTTCAACAATCTAAACATTCACAGTTAGTTTATGGTCGTGAAGTATTCCATTCGTACTTCTGCTATCCCACTCCTGAATTGACTATCTATAGGTAATCCAAGTGTTGCTATACTGAGTAATAATTAACTACTGTTTACAATAATTAGCATATACAGTACAGTAACGTCTACCCTACCCGACAATAAAGATCAGGTTTTCATGTAAGTGATGGAGCGAAATTCAACTAAGGCTCCCTTCAACGGCGTAAAAAGCACCGGGACTTGGCATTAATTACTTAATCTATCAGATAACACGCCCATCTCAAGTCGCATTTTACACGTCAGACGGAAAAATGTCGGTAGAGCTGCAGCATTGGTGGTCACAAATCTATCGGGGCTATCCAGCGAATTTTTCCCCCACGTCGGCCGAAATGCGAATCCTAAAGCACATCGCCGCATAGAGATGGGTGCGTGTCTGTGTGTATTAGCCGCCGTTGCCTGTAAATGTCTCATGAATTATTGATGAGTCGAGTGCAACGATTTAAAAATTAACTCTGTTACTTTTATCCTACCTGTCGTCATAACATAAATCTAAAACTTAATGGTGGTTACATAAAGTTTTTTGCATTGCAAGTGTATTCGACGGTGAAGTTACTAAATTGCGCTCGCTGACGTTTTATTGAAAGTCATTAATATTTTTAATTGATAGGTAACGATTATTTTACTAGTTTTTGCTAAGATTTATTCTCGTTCTTCTTAGACATGTTTGAGATTTCAATTTCTTTTTGAAGAGCTGATGGGATATCCAAGTAGGAGGCATTGGGGTAAACTTGCCCATTCATTTATGTAATGGGTGTTTTTAATGGCAGGAATAGTTTACTCTTGGAATAAAAGTCGCTCAAAAACTGAAACAAAGGTTGTTGTGGGATAAATTCACCTATTCACATGAGTAATTGTCAGCTTTTAATTAACTAGCATTCAAAGCTTGTGCGGCAAATTTGCCTACTAATTAACATAACCTAAGCATAAGATTTTAACTCATATATTTGTGTTTTCACATGATGATTGTGGGCTAAATTCGCCTACAGATGAACACTTTAACTATTAATTAATACCTTTATGAAGTTTTTGCTTACTTGATACGTAAAGTAAGTTCCTAAGTCTGTAGTGTTTGAGGATATCTGAAGGACGCGTGGTAAAATTAAAAAACTTGTTACCTGCATGCCTTTAATTAATTAGTATTAAGAGTTTTGATAAGTTGGTCGTATAAATTTGTCAACAAATCAACAAAGATTATTATCAATGCTTATAGTTTTCAAAAGAAGGTTTTTGAGGCAAATTCGCCTACTAATTAAAATAACGCGTTAGTATAATATAATACCTTCTGAAATTTGCAAACCAAGTAGTGAGGTAAATTTGCCTACCAACCAATATTGGCATCTGATTACGTTAATACATTCCTGAAATTTTCAAATGAAGGTTTGTAAAGCAAATTCGAGTTGGTAGGGTAATTTCGCCTACTGATTTTCATAAGTAATCTATTAACAGTTTATTCATAATTTTTTAAAGTTTTACTTGATGATCGGTGGGGTAAACGCGTCTACTAATCAAATTATTATCGGAAAGTCATTAATAATATGTTTGAAAGAGTCAAAAGAGCACAGAAATGTTTGAACTTTTTGCTACCTTAGATGTTGTAGTGTGATTCGTGATTCTGAACAATGATATTATTTATTTTTCTGTATTTATTCATCTGTGCTTGGTATTTTACAGGAGTAAGACATTATACATCAGGTAAATTTATAAAAATATTTGCGAAAGTTCTATAGAACTTACTCAATTAGGATAAACCAGTAATAAAATGTACCTATAGAAAATGTATGCTAGAAAATTTTGAATTTTAAACATACAAAGGGATTTAACCGCTATAAACTTAACTAATAAAACAAATCAGTGCTATAGTAAATTATTTGCAGAGGGATTTTTGCAAAATTATTTTAACAGCCATTAATTTGGATTTATTTCTCAGAATTAATTGAGAATGATCACAGACAATTTAATAGGGGAAGCCCGCCTTATCAGCCACCAAGTGGCGTGCGTACCCCGCTGAAGAGTAATAAGTTAGGTTAGTTGAGTATTCAACGACATTTTGTGTTAAAAATTCAAAATCTCTCTTCAGAAAGTTATAAATTAATTCAAAGTTGTTAATAAATCTAGGCAACAACCGACAAATATATTTATGTGGCATTTAAATCAACTTTAATAGACGTCCCGTTAATGCGCTGACATTCTTTTAATTCTCAAGTCGCTAATACCTGCTTGTTACTGCAGTCAGCGATCACTTTACCATTATTTTATGTGTCAAACACAAGCTGTAAATATTTTACCGGGTAATGTGCTTTTAAGTCGCGATAATATCTGCCGCAAGTCTGAGGCATTACTTTCATTATTAAGTGTAGTTTTAATGGCGAAAATAGATAAAAGCCCGAGATTAGAAGCATATACTCGCTCCGACGTGCCCGACTCGGTTTTGTGTATCATAATTTAACGTCATAAGCTCTTTGACGCAAACCATTATTCCAAAAGTGATTTATAGGATTGGAGACCAGACAGGAGCCTTGAACTTGCCAAAAGAGCGACATTTCAGGAGAGCGACTAACATGATGTCTCTTTGTGTAATAAAATACAATCATGAAGTGTTTAATTCCGAGAAAATAGCAACATTGAATACCAATAGTGCTAGTGAGTTGAACAAAGAAGCTTTAAACGAATTCCATTCCCTGTATATTTATTGTTTGCAAAAAAAGTTGTATCCGTTGATTCAATTTAACAGAAAATTCAACGAGAGATTGTTGAAATCTAATAGAATTATTCAAAACTCGGAAGACTTACTAATAGAATTATTCAAAACTCGGAAGACTTACAATGTCTTCCTAAAAATTTAATTATTTCCTTGACATTGTAAGCTTTCACACGTATTTTATTTCATCCATTTCCACGGATATTTTAATTACTACTCGTCAATTTAATGGTTACTAAGTAGATACAAACTTGGCGGTTAAAGTATTCCCCGAGTCTAAAAATAAAGTGTGTGAAAGTTTACAGTTTTATTGAGTTAATTAAGATATTGTTAACCTTTCACATGGAACAGTCGACAGCAATATATTAATTAATTTCATTACCACGGAGTAACTGTTTCTAGATAAAAAATAAATTCGAGTTAAACTTGAAATTGTATACTCCGTTTCATTAAGGGAATTGAAATTTACATCTTTTTAATTGACCGGCAGGAAAATAATTGTTGCTAGTACGGGAACCTGTTTGTATTCCAAATAACATACCCTCCATTGCCATGATCTTGTACTGGAGCTGGCCAGAAAATGCCACTTACCTGAAACAAATAAAAAATATGGTTTAAATAGGTTAAAGGAAAATTATAAATGTATACACATTTAATAATATTAGCAGTGGGTTTTTTTATATGGTTGCGTTTCAAAGAAAATTACAATGCATAAATAAACAATTCTACTAAAAAATACAATAAATTAATAGTCAGACGATTAAAACAAAAATTAATTTTCTAATACTAATTTAAAAACCCCATTTTCTCTGCGCGATTATGAGCAGAAATGCGTCGAAAGTTTAACGTGGGTATACAAATTAAAAAATGCATTCAATTAAAATACTCGGTTTTGTGTTTTAGGACGTTTTTGTGGATAAAATCAAACACAATTACGAATTACATAAATTCGATTCCTAACCTATTAACCTATAACCTATAACCTATAACCCCGGGTTGCGCACATTCGTCGCCCGTTCACGTACGATCAGGAGAGTTAAGACAGCGTTGCTCCGGTCAGTACTTGGATGGGTGACCCGAAGGTTGCGTTAACGCGGCGCCTCTCCCCCACGAGGATTGATCACTATGGGAGAATAGATCAACAACCCCCCTTATGAGGGAGGCCCATGCCCAACAATGGGATACTGCGGGCTAATAAAAAAAAACCTATTTAAAAAAAAATAGTCAGTAGCCAGCCCTAAAAGCCTTGAAAGCATATGATTAATATATTATATTATATCAAAAATTAAGGATTAAATAATACTGGGTGTAGGTAATTATAGGGATGTGCTGTAGAATATAAAATTAGCTTTAAAAGTTGTACAATATGTAGTATTAGTTGCATATTAGTGGTTAAAAATGGTGTTTGATAGAATCCCAGCTATCGCGTAGTAATTTCTAAATAATATGAAGGTATGTATTCTTAAATGACAAAAATGTATCATAAATCTTGAGAAATGTCGTTGAAACATTTAAAATTAGGCAATCTAACGTGTATGTATCTACCCTGAAGGTCTGGCATTCAATTCCAGTACCTTAATAAGGGATTTTTAACGGTCGTTCGTCCTCGCAAGGCACTGACAAACTAGCAAGATATTCTGCGTAGGAAATATTATCTAGAGTAGAAGTGTTTACTTTCTCCATGGTTCGGAGCCCATGTTAAACTGTAGGTTCCCTATGTCTGTGGTATTTTAAAACGGGCAACATAGGCATTGGATAGAAGATGGCTACGTATCGTAAGAGACAAAACACTCTAAGATCACTATTTTAAAAGGTCGACCGATAAGTTTATAAGCAAATACAGTACAACCACGTTAATCCGGACAGATAAAATTTTCCACCCTTCCGGATTGGTGAATTTTACGGATTTAGACAAACTATTTTCGAAAAATTGTAAACTGGGTTGTTCTTTCAATCTTCGTAATAAATCAATATCTTGCATTAAAAGGCTATTTGTTTCTGTTCATTGAAAGCATTTAGAAAATGAGGTAACAGAATATATCTATTTGTACATGATTCTTCTACTTATATTCAAAATTGATAGTACGAGGATTGTTCGATAATTACGTGGCCTAACACAGTGATGGCGCGTATTCGGAGGAATCTTCAATACCATTCTGTAGAACTATCTTTTATCGTCGTGTGAGCACAAATGATGAACCTCGTGGTGGACGTCCAAAAACTGCTACTGCCCCGGATATGATTGAAAAAGTCTACCGTATCGTATTGGATGACCGTCGAGTAAAAGTGCGCGAGATAGCAGACATAGTGGGTATTTCAAATGACAGTGTGCACAAGATTTTAACTGAAGAATTGGAAATGAACAAATACACGGCGCGTTGGGTGCCGCGGTTGCTCACACCGGAGCAAAAACTGAATCGTTTGAGTGTTTCTCGCGACCTTTTGGCACGTTCTCACCCCAATCCGAAGGATTTTTTGCGCCGTTTCATGACCGTCGATGAAACCTGGGTCCACCATTATACTCCCGAATCCAAAGAACAGTCCAAACAATGGACACACAAAGGTTCTCGGCCACCAAAGAAGGCAAAAACGATTTTGTCCGCAGGAAAGGTTATGGCAACCGCATTTTGGGATTCTCATAGAATTATCTTGATCGACTACTTAGAAAAGAGGAAAACAATAAATGGCGAGTATTATGCCTATTTGTTGCAACAACTTAGCGAGAAAATCAAAGAGAAACGGCCTCATTTGGTAAAGAAGAATGTGCTTTTCAATCAAGATAACGCACCTGCCCACAAGTCTGCGATTGCAATGGCCAAAATTCATAAATTGGGATTTGAATTAGTGCACCATTCGCCCTATTCCCCAGATTTGGCACCCAGCGATTATCAGCTGTTTCCAAACCTGAAAAAATGGCTCGGCGGTAAGAAATTTTCGTCGAATTCCGAGGTAATTGCTGCTGTAAATAGCAATTTCGAGGACTTGGATTCATCGACCTACAATGAAGGCATTGCTAATTTGGAATATCGTTGCAATAAGTGTGTTGAGCGAGCAGAAGCAAATACTTGCGTATTCTTTGTTAGGCCACGTAGTTATTGAACCATCCTCGTATTCATCCCATTATCGTCAATTTTTGAAGTGTCTGCAATTCAATCTTTGATCCGTCTCTTCACTGTGTTCAGTTGCTCCATTAAAAACTTCCTCAGCAAAATTTGTAGATCAATATAATTCAACATTTGCGTGTTGGGCTTTAATTTGTATTTATCGATTCAGGTTTCAATTGTTGTTTTCACTGACTCAAACGAATTTTATGTTCTTCATGCCATTATACTTTTAGACAGAATAGCGCCCAACATTTTTGATAGTTTGGTCAGTTACAGTTTTCCGTGATTGATGCAGGTTCATGAAAGCCTCCTCCAAACTGTAACTCTTCAAAGTGTTGTCCTGAGATATAAAGTTAGTCGACATTGTTTCTCTAAGCCACTTTAATATTCTGTATTGCAGTCGAAATCATTGCCTCTGTTAGTGCTGTACAGTTGGGCGGTGAAATTATATCTCTAAAGTTGGGATAAAAATTAATCCATCCTTGGATGGATGAGAGGGAGCGTTATCTATTAAACGAACCCCTTTTTGTGGCGAATTTCCCTTATTTAAACTTTTACATGTGCTTTATATATTTTTTAAACAATTCTCAGATGTATCTGGATTATAGATTCAAATAGCACAAAAGCTGTCTAAATGAATGCGTGTTCGAATTCGGGAAGTTGTACTGTATAATATTATTAATAATTTCAACAGGTTACTTTTATTAGATAATAGAAGTTAATAAAAATTAAAATTGTAATAAATAGCATTAGATTTTATTATTTTACAATATATTAATAATATAATACTGTTTTCGAGATTTTATGTTTTCAAGAATGGGTCATTTTCGTATCTAACGAATTCTAAATTTTGGAAAAAAATATACCTATATATATAAATTAAGAAATTAGGATTCCAACTGATCTAAGATGCTTTTTCAGGTTCACGATTAATAAATGTGTGCTTTCCTAATCCTAAAATTAAAAATCTAATAGATTTTTGTAGATTTAATCGCTGATTACAAATTTTGCTAAATTTTGAGCATGTTCTATTTTCTGTAATCCAGGAAAATTTGGTCTCGAGTATCCACTAAATTAAGCGCTCCAAATGATTGCTATTTATTTAGAAACCCTCGTTTGAATTACAAAAGTAAAAAAATAAATTGACTTTGAGTCTAATTTCTGAAACAATATTCAAAAAGTGTATTTTCTTGGTAGTACTACTGCAGTTTTACGAAGAAGACTAGAAAACACATTGATATCAACATATCTGCTAAGGTCGCGAAGTTCGGGTCTTGACAAAATTTACACTAATCCAAAAATAATATTTTCAGCACTTCTCACAATTTTTAAGCTTGAATTCGCCAATGCAAATTGCTTAATAACGAATACAACCTTATTTTATTTGATAATTTCCTTCAATTATTGAGTGAGCAAACCATGAGATTAGTCTTGATGTACGGCATAACAAATTCGTACGGATATCTTCAAATAGAAGAACGAATTTACTAATTCCGAGCCATTCTGAAAGTCACGTTTTCAGTTTCTAATTACAAGGCCATTTTTTATAGCTCACTTTAATAGACCATGAAACTGAAGAGTAGCGAACTAAAACTAAATTTACAATTAAAACCCGAATTGTATTTTTTAATTAATCTCTTTACAATAAAATTTAATTAACTAACTAGGATCTTATTATCATGTCGAGATAATCAAAATCGATTACCGAGTAACGAGCAAAAAATTGCATTCCGACGGTTATAACATCGATGCCTTCAAAAACAAGTACGTAACGAACCCAGTAATTAATTTCGCTCGGTACTAATTGCAACGTCAAAAAAGTAGGGCTCAAAAAGTAAAAAGTTCAAAAACCGGCGTCAGCGACATTGAAACTTAAAACAGCCGTAAAATTGACACTGAGTTTTTCAGTCCATCACGAATGACTGGCTGAGTACAATTGACAACCGTCTGGTTATCGCTCAGGAATCTTCAAAAAGCGTAAAAATGGTAGTAGTACTTAATTGGAGCAACATGATTATATCAACTGCTTATGTGGAAACTTCAATGGGGACGTGTAGTGCCCGTTTCTGCCATACACACAAACCGTACTATAATCCTGACTGTGGGATCCTGTCAAAAAATCTTAATGTATTCCATGGATGTCCTCGAATTCTGATTGATATACAACATGCGCAAGTGTGTTTCTTATGGAATAGTAATAAGAAACACGTTTCGATACCTATCGCTCAAGTCAGTCGACAAACGGTTTTTGCAATCATGTAAAAGTATTAATAAAAGTACAGACATACCACGGCTGACGTCATACGTACAATTGCAGTCGTGAGAATGAACTTGAAACTTAACTGTTTGTGGAATTTAATCGGTTTCTCTAAAAAAATTATCCTGACATTTATATTATGTTACTAGTTGTAAATGCCTGCATGACCACGCTGGACTCGCTCTTGCTTACAGAATGTTAAGCGCAGCAGCTATTTTAACTAGGAAATTACAAAGTGAGAGTCTTGTTTATATCTGACAGACACATAAATGTTGTATTGTCTCCGAATATTCTGAGAACACGCGAAACGCATTGTTACGTTCCTTGGGTTTATTCGTATCTGTTGGAGACTTCAACGGTGGGTTAGAACACAAGCCGTATACGTTCATTTACACGGTCCCACAATGCGGGTTTAAAAACATATCTTTTTCTCAAAATAAACTGCGATAACTGTTCGTGTAAACTGACACATTGGAAAAAAAAGTTGAAGTACCATACAGCAAAATACTAGCTTGGTTGCTGTAGTGCGGGGCAATTAAATCGAAAAAGTTTAAAAATAGTGAATCCAAAGTGGGCGTTGGAAAAACTGCGACAGCACAAAATAGCGACAACTATTTGAAAGCTTAAATTGATCAAGTTTTTTCTGTTGTTGCAGATAAGATAAAACCTTGCGGTGTTTATCTTCGGTTTCTCTCAATTAACAAGATCTGTCGACAAAAAAACAAATCAAAAAGAACATTCGTATAAAAGAGACACAGAATGACGGAAACGAATAAACTGACGTTTTTAGTTTTCGGTGTATCTGTAATGGAAATTTTACCAAACGATTTTGTGTTTGACTAAAATTTACAGCAAATTTATGCAAGGCCATGTTCCGTTATCGGGTTCATCAATTTACTGCAACTTTAGTTAAGTATGAGTTCTTGTAAACCACAAACATTGGTTGACAGAAAAAGCACAGAACGACATATGAAAAACAGCAACCGAAAAATACAGCGAACCTGAGGATACTTGACATTACTAATAATTCATTATTTCAGTTAATTTTCAAATGGTGCTTTAGAATCATATTCTATTTTGTTTAATTTTGTTAAAAGGGTTTTAAAAAAACTGTGCGGATATAAAGTTTGAAGATACATATATCGACAAAGATTGAAGGATCTGACGGTTTTCATTTATTACATAGGTACTTACAAATCAAATTCAACAGATTTACAGCAAGATTCTATGGAGACTTCGAAAACAACCAAATTGATTTCTAACAATTATTAGGAATAACAGCCTTTAAGTAACTGTAGAAAGTTTAAAATGAAACGCAGCTGGTTTTAGTTAAATTTTTAGAATAATTTCTAACACTAATACTGAGGGTAATTAAGTACTCACTCAGATTATTTTTAGGTAATGATTTCAATATTCAATATATAGTGAACGCCGCTTATTGGAATCGAGGAAAATGTTATCAATCGGGTATTGTTATCACTTTCTCGAAGAATGGGCCGGGAACACTATATAGGAAAAACTTCGTTTATAGTATGTTATGTTCGTTTGATTTTGCCGCTTCTTCCGGATTAAAGTCTTATATATTGGCCGCTCCGTGGCCGATTACTATCTTATTATTTCCCAAATACAGTTTAGTGGACCATTTTTTGTTATCCTAGAGAAATGCCGATGAATATTTTATCTACGCGCTTGACCGTGAACCTTTGCTGGAAATTTCCTGCCCTTGAGGGAGCCCTGCGTGTTAATTTGTTCTAGAATTCATCCAACATATTTTGTAATATAGTGAAATACTTTTAGCCGCTGCATATTCGCGTTGAGTTTTTTTTGGGAGTCGGCTTAAATCTCCTTTCTACCCGGTTGCTTGCTAAGACCTCAGCGCCGACGACAAGTGCTGCAGGGGCGGTTTGGGTTTCGATGGGTATCCATTGCATGGATTTTCGTGTCGCTGTTATCACCGTGGGTGAACAGAACCATTGACAAGTGTTGGATTTAAGAAATACGCTGGATTCAACCCTTGGAAGGCAATTCATTGCGAATTTGCTTATCGCTTTTGTGTATTTATATCGAACCCCTTTTCTGACCCTCTGGATGTACCGCTGCTGCGACAAACGCGTTGGGAGATTGTGCGGCAAATATTTCCTTCCTGACTGCTAGAGCACTCGAAATTTCCCATTTCCCGCAGAAAGTCTTCAGCCTTCAGTGGCGAGCCTGCGATTTTTTGTGTGATTCGCAACGACCTAGGAACACCTCAAATTGTGACTCTCTCTCTAATACCTACCTGAAGAAAACTAAGGTAAAAATTGTACTACTGTGCTACTTGTTCCTAGATTCCGTTTACTGGTTTAAAATACTGAAGCCTTTTCTTGATGCAACGCAAAGCGACCTTCAGTCGCCATTAGTTGTTAATCGTCAAGTGTAATTAATTTATGTAAACTCGGACGTCACTGGCTGCGTAGATCTGTGTGTTTAGTACAGTAAATATCGTAAGCCAGTGGCGGCGAGCTCTTTTGTTTGGACGTCCCAACTTCCCTTGCATTCAACTACAATTATTACCGTTTTGATTGTATGTTTTTGTACTATGTGTGTTACCAATTTCAAGCACTAGAGTTATATTTGTCTTGAAATTTACCATATCTTTTACTTCTGTGTATTTTATTGTGCATGAACTTTGTAGGCATTATATACAAGAGGAGGCACAATAAAGGTGAGTTCGATTCCCGTAAGCTGCTGGTTTCTTGGCCGGCTTACGAAAATCTGCATTCAACTGTTAGATGGAGGGCGGCGCCCATTAATTTCGACTTACCCTTTATACTACTACGTTAGATTTCCTTCCCTTAAGCGTTTCTCGCGAACCACCCCTACCCCTCTGAGTTAAGCCCAAGGCACTTCCAACTTTCTTGCTACGGTCGGACGAAAAAGCCCGTAATAAGTAATCATGTCTTCGGTTTACATTATCAATTTTCTCTTATGACTATTTTCGCGCACAATCAATAACGTTGTTTATATGCATTTTTTAATTTTACTTTAAAGTTCGAGTGGTACTGGATCTCTGTTTGTCTGTCTCGTAAGTTAACAGCTTTTAGGCTGGTTGGCAGCAGCCAACTCAGTTCTAATCTAAACCTTTACAATAAGTGACGCAAAAAAGAGACGTGATCTTAGTTTAAAAGAAAAAATTAAGAACTTAAAACAGATATCAGCGGAATGCAGCAGAACACTTAAACACATTGCAACCAGTTTTGTGTAAAATTAAAAAAATGTGCTGAAATAGAAGACGGGCAAAGAAAAATTACATTTTAGACACCAAAAGAAATCGCACTGGGTAAGATGGTCAATTGATATCTGCATTGAAACTATGTTTCTGAACATGATGCACGTGCAGGTGGTCCGTTGATGCCCTAGGAAGCAGAAGATCTTGCAAAGAAACGAAAAAAGAAAAGAACATTTTGTTGTAACGGAAGGATGGTTTCGCCGTTTATTATTATCAACAGGTTATTTTTATAAAAAACCTCGAGTCTCGATGTGATCACATTAAGCGGCGTAATGTTATACAATTTTCTTGAATATTTTGCAAGAAATTAAGTATTCGGTAAATCATGTATTTAAAGAGATTTCCAGCTGATGTGCTAGATTTTGTATTCACTATATCGCGGCTTAGCTACTGAAGATTCCACAACATCCTCATTAATTTCTAAAGCATTGCCGATTAGTAAAACTCTCAATACGATACAGTTAGCTGGAAAGAGAATCCAATTTATAGGATTTCTTTGAACTAGAAAAATAGAGAATAACACTGCGCAAGTATTTTTTTTAAATTGATCCCATATTCTTCGAGAGGAGTGGAGATTTAACATTTGTTTCCATGAATTCCATGTATTTTTATTTTTAGCCGTCGCTGCCAAAGGATCTCTCAGTTTCGCATTCAACAGTTCTCCATGTAGTTTTCGGTCTCCCTGGCGTTCTCATTCCTTTTGGCCTCCAAGTTATCACTGTTTTACATAATTCTGAATATTATTTAGCGTTTGCTCTAAACTGCCGTATTTCTTCTTCTTTATTTCAATGTTTATATACCTTGCTTGGTTTTTTTTTTCTATACTTCTTCATTACAAACCTCTTCCGGCCACCATATTCTTGTTATAAGTCTTGGCATCTGTTTAAAAATAGGTACCTGTAATTGCTGTCATTTAACAGAGTATTGATTATGAATGATTGCAAAATATGTTGTAATAATAGAGTGTTTTACTTCACATTCCTATTTACAGTTGCTGACTTCGAGTGATTGTAAATTTATCAAATCTTCTGCGCTAATTTCAACTGAACTCTATAAGTTACAATCTAATTACAATAATGTAAAGTGGCTACGGGTAAGCTCAACAGATTTGTTGATATTGGTTGATTGTAAAATTATGAACTAGTCGCAGATGCAAATTCTTTTTACAATAACTTTTAAATGTTTTATAAACCAGTGAAACGTTTTTAAATTTAATATCAGAGGATTTTAAGTTTAATTAATTTTATTTACTAATAATTTCAAGTAGTGTTGAGAGATTTCTCTTGAATCTGAATCTTCACCTCAATAAAAAACGGTATTAAGTATATGAGGACATTCTATTTAGAAAGTTAATCTTCAGGCCACATTTGCTGATATTGAGTTTCATTTTATCTGATCGCAAGATGACTACTGAAACGCATTTGGAACCATATGCTTAAGCCAATTCACTAATTCTGGAAAGTCGGCTAATTTAAATACATTAGCTTCAAATGGGTTTCTATCAGGCTTTCCACTATCCCATGATGTGGAGATATTATTAATAATTTTGTAATAAGGATAATTGGTTCTTTTATTGGACAAAGTTGTTTTCGATTATTATTAATAATTAATCAATAAATTAAAATCAAACTGGCTCACCCACCTTCTCTGCTGTTAAGCCGAATATAACGCATAGTCAGGTCGCAATTTGTTGGATGGGATTCTGTTATTTGTCTTGGGAGAACTGTGGGTGGCTTTCACATGTGTTTTAAATATGGAATATTTAATTACCTACAATTTTTTAAATAATGCTTTTCTTAATTACCCCTAATGTTGCTTTCACGGTTTTCCTTTTAGAGTTTGGTGCAAGCGTACGTCGTTTAATATTCACAGTGGTAACCTATAAACGGTGAAGTACCGTTCCGTCCTGTGTTCGACTAATTGAAGCGACTATAAAACCGGATTAAGTTTGACCACAATGCAATTGTCTCGGCCATTGTGGCGACCGCAAGCTTCTCCGTTCCCAGCCGCTTTTATTCCTCATGTCTCTATCTGCATTGTTTCACCATCAGCTGATCGGAAACCGCCTTTATTTCGTCGCTTTTATTGACGGCCCCTCGTTAATCTGTGAGAGCGCACATCTTGATCGTTTCATCCTGCGCCTTTGATGACCGAATCGAAAGAACTGTTGTAACTGTAGCAGTTGCAGGAGTGCGATTAAGGGATGACCTAACGTTTCCGCTTTCAGTTGTTTGCGTGATACATTCACAAAAATGTGATTGGTCATCATTATTTCTAATGTGAGTATCGGATAGCGCAATTACCATTTTTTAATAATCCGAGTGGCGGAATTATAAATTAATTAATTCAAATTTCAACCATTAAAACGTAAACTACCATAAGCATAACTATTTATAGGGGAATAGTGGTTTAAGTATCAACATCAACTACGAAACGTCGCGGTTAATTGGAGCTAAATAATTTAAATGCGTATCCAACTATTCAAATTTAAATTCCATCTGGTACGTGGAAGGCCACGAAAGGGAACTGATTGGTAGTTTAAGAGCGAGCGTATACTGCCACTTGGATCGCTTTACTAGGTCATAAAGTTGCTAGATTTATATTATTCCAACTTTTCATTAATTAGTTTAATACAGGTTTCATAATTAAATTAACGTGCAGTCGTAAAACTACCAGGGAACCCGTACGGAACTGGTTTACGGATTATAATAATAACGCCCGCGACACAGTAAACTTTGGAGCAAATTAAAGAATTTCAAGTAAATTTCGCTTTTTATTGGGCGTGTGGGTGTGTTTCCGAACCCTTCTCGGATAGCGCCTGGTAATGTATTCAGACATGATAAGGATCAGGAATGCGCAACCTGCTGGCGTTCCGCACGTCAAACCAGATACCTTGTCCACTTGCCAATAGCAGACCCTTATGAATATTGTGAATGAATTTGCAAAATATTTTGGTGCAGCAAAATGGACGGTATGATTTTGCATATATATTTAAGGAATACAAATCTTGATATTAAAATGACTAAGAGATTTTTTTACGGAAAATGGGAACATTTCTTAAAGGAAATGCAGATTGTTATTAGTATTGGAATTTAAGCTGGTAAGGTCTTTATCTAATACGTATACAGTCATCAATAAACACTAAGATTTGAACAAGTGCATAATAATTAGTATTTAAATTGCTTAACAATTATATTAACGCCAGCGTGCAATTAATATAAACTTTTGTTTAATGGTATATGTATTGCGTGATAATTAATAATTCAGTCAGTGTTAATTACGACCTTAGATTGATAAATACTATATAACAGACATATAATTTTCTGAGAATAAGTAAAAAACAGTAGGTATTTATTTGACAATTAACCTATAGGCTTTCAATGACAATTGCTAACTTACTGGCAACATTTATTTACATTACATATTTGATCAATAACCAACACTTAATAACAACATGGCCTTACTTCGACACTTACTACTTTATATATTCTGTATTTGTTGAAACTGTTGGTATAGCCTTTATTCAGCAAAAGACAATTACTTTGTTACTGCAAACCTTTACTTATATTCCATTTTATTTTCCAACCAACAAGTATTATCATGGCCATTAATATTATCATAGTCTTTGTTGAAGATGTTATTTATTTTTGGTAGAAGATCTGTTCGATAAATTGCAATGTCTATATCTACTTATTTGCCATAATTTACATTGTAATTAAGGTGGTAGTAGGCTTTGAAAGTTGTGAACATAGACTTTAACAATCGACAAGTGTTAAATTACTGACAACGTTAATGTATAGTCTACATTGGATTCGAATGAACGACCATTGACATTACAATACTTTTCGGTATTCGATTGACAATTATCGATTAACTATATGCCAGTTAACATCAACAGAGCCTTTTGTACGTTGCATATGGCATATAGTCTGCAACAATTAATAACTACTGAGTAACTGTTAATGTTTACTAATTTATATTCTATATTTATTTGACAACTACTGATCTAGAACATTACCATTAATAAATACATAGCCTTTATGGATTTTGTCAGACATTGTTGATACAGCCTTTGCTCTACAATGACAATTACTGTGTTACTGGCAATCTGTGCCTTATATGAAGATATATACTAAGAATCGTTGATTTGATCATTAATGTGGCTACAGCCTTTGGCAGTTGGCTAACATACAGCCTTATTAGGTTTTACTTGACAATCGTCAATGACAATGATACTGACGACCTTAATGTATGTTCAACATTTAATTGACAACAAACTCATCAATGCTTCAACACTGTTTGGTGAAGATTTCACACATTTATGTATTTTGTATTTAATCGATAACCGAATTCCTATGTAATTGCTAACTTTTACTCACATTCTATGTTTAACTGATGATGATGAAATGATCGTTGACGTCACTATTAGCAGTGCCAATTTGATGATAATGATATGGTATTTGTTCGACAATTCACAATTATTATATTTATCGTATGTAAAAGCGTTATTTGACAGTGGACAATTACTATATTACTAACAACTTCCGCGTACATTCTACATTTGTTGACAATTGCAATGAACATCGACATAGCCTTGATTGACTGAGCCTATCACATATTGTCGAGGTTCTATATTTGATCGACAATTAACAATCATCGAGGTTACAAAATTAACAAAGTCTATAGTTATTGGGCCTGTTCCATACCGTCAGGATTATAGTCTCTGTTCGACAAATACAGTTTTGTTGAATTAGCTTATCTGAGACAATTAAACTGCATCTGTCGTGACCTTTATTTAATAAATGTCTACATCAAATGGGGTATTTTAAAACCCTAACATATAGAAATCGTAGCTTTTGGATTGATCTATTTAAATAATCTTTGGTAATTCTAAAAAATAACTATTGTTTAATCACTGCCTCGACAAGGTTAAAATATTCATTGGTTATATGAATAAAAATCAGCGAAATAGTCTATATTCCTTCCTTATATTGCACATTGCTATCAGACTAGTAACAGATAACAGATAGCATTTACCTAATAATTGATACAATTTCTGTATGGTGTTTGTTAGTTACGTTAATATCAATATAATTTTTTCTGAGGAATTTCCGGATCATCCATATCTTACCCTGAGAATTAACATTTATTGAGGGAACCTTTGTTTCACAATTAGTCAATCAGCATTACAATTAACATATTTATAAACAAATATAAATGCTATTGAATTTTAATGTATTTATCTTCTATGTATTCAAATATTATGCAGTGCTATAAAATGTAAATGAATTTCGCTGAAGTAGCAAAATTAAATTACAGGGAACAATTCCGGAAATCTACACTTCATTAATCAACTCTTAAATTGCAGTTGCAAAATAACAGCTACCTCAGATAACAAATAATAATATGTACAGTTTTCCATTTACATACGGCAAAATCAATTAATTATCAATCACATTTGTTATGATATTAATTATGAGCGTACTTCATTACATGGTAGTACTTGTGTTGGTATTACAAGTCGTTATAATACAAATTGACGCCTGTTGTGTTATTGGTATGCATAGAATATTAGAAAATTATCTCCTATGGAGAGAAAACAATACACTTGGCACGTTACCTGACTATCGATGCGATACCGTGAAATCAGCTATTGGTTGCTGTCAAGAGCTTTCAGAATAGTGTCATATATCAAACATAATTATAATCCTTAATTGAATATTTTCGCCAAACTAAAGGCACTTTCATTATAATATTTAATTGAATATTTTTATCAAATTAAAGGCACTTCAATTACCCTACTTTCCGAACGTGCATTTCCACTTAAGGTGTGATGAACTGGGATTGTTTGATACTGTTGGCTCTATTTGAATAATTATTTGAAAACGTTCGTTGCGAGAAGTCAATATGAATTCTGGCTGAAAGTAGCGCGTGAGATCACTCGTGCTGTGACAAACTTAATGGCCTTTTGTGTAAAAATGCGAGCTTCGCGTGGTTCAGAGCACGAAGTAACTCTTTGTCAAGAGAATAATGGCAATTATGACCATCTCGTGGCTTATCTGTTCTATAAATAAGAATTTCACTGAGGATTTTACGTTCCTTGCTAATTGTTTTGTTTGCTATAGCTGATTCTCTATTAGCTTTAACCGTTATGCTCTACCAATTTAGAACTTCGTAAATTGAACCCTGTGCAGTATTTCTGCAATTTGCGTGATTGCATGATTGGCCTTGATTTGTTTCGATATTTACACGCCATATTGTTCGCTAATAGTAGATTTTATGTTTTCCCATGACTATGTCATCTGGTATGCTTTACATGCTCAGATAAACAGTGTAAGCTTAAGATTTCATGATTTTATATAAGCTTTTACAGTGGCTGCATCTAGGGGCGCCAACTATTAAAAAGTTCTATGGGACGATAATAAAACAAGTAGTGCTGGGGCTGGGAGTTGTAATAGGTTGACGAGTCATAGTGGGGGTTAGGAAGAAAGGCTCTGAAACGGAAAAATAAAAATAATTGATACTTTTTATTTGATTCGCTTGTTTTTCTTCTAATAGGAACACCCCTAGGGGGCAATCGCCTCCATCTCCCCACGTAGTCGGAGCGTGTGGCTGCATCTTACAATTCTAACTCCCGGCAATACTAAACAATAATGCAATTTCGCTCGTAAATCCTAAATGAACCTTACTTTGAAGACTGAAACTAGAAAACATGAGTTTCAAAACTCTCCATGTCTTATTACAACATTCGATCTTCTTTACTGAGCAGTGGTACCTTATACAAAGCCCTTGAAGTTGGTAGTTAGAAGACGTTAGTCTCAAAATTCTACTTCTTACTAGAAACGGGTGGTAACCTCCTTTCTTACATAAAGATACAGATTTACGTATACTTTGAAACAGGGATGCAACCACATTATAGGCGAGAAACCATTCGTAAGGCTACAGTTGCCTTAATAAGAGAGGGTCGAATCTGTCCTCTCTGCAATATTGATTGTTTAAGATATTTTGGTCCCTTAGTTAGTTCTGTTTTGCAATTTACCCCCTTCGAATTTATTTGTCATAGGTGGCTCAGCGGTAGAGCGATTGCTTTTCATTCGGGAGATCTTGGGTTCGAACCCTATTTTCCTGAATCATATAGGTAAATGCTGGATCAGTATCATCTACAGAATTCCTGGTTTTCCCAACCGTACATTCCCATTACTGGCCGAAGGGGACCTGAGGGTTCCAGTGCGGTACCCGACTGATCTGCCCCCTTGTGGAGAATGAACCTACGGTGATTTTACTCTTCCTTCCAGTATACTATTTCTATTTAAATGTCAGTTTATGTTCTTGTTTTTTCTTTAATGCATTCGTTTGCTGATAGGCGTGGTTCAGGTCGGATTTATTTTCATGTAATATAAATCTTTATTAAAAAGTTAATTATTCCTATGGCGGTTATCCCAAATTGCTAATACGTGTCTTGCACAACCAAAGCGTATTAATCCTTGTATTTAATGCTAATAAATTTTTAAAATTTTTATTAAGGTAACACCCATCGTTCTATTTCTAACTCTGTCAAAAGATCAACAATAACCATAACTCTCGAGACTTTCAAGGTGCAGTGGATAAAAATCGCGAAGATGAAAACGCTAATCGCAATAACCTGTTCCGTCCAATTTCAGACGTTTGATAATTGAATGCAATCCATTTAACCTAGTTTCATAAGCTATTCATTCTCACGCAGTTGCCCAAGAAGACATTCCTCCTCAGCCCAAGATACAAATCTTCTACAGGCACAATTTATCAAAATCTATCACAGGACGTTGTCGTTTGTGTGATGGACGGTTGTGGCCTTTAGAATTACGATTGCATTTTACGCATTCTTCACTAATACAAATAGTTGCGTATCTAGAGAAAAGAATGCAGTTAATAAAGTTGATGTATCGCACCAATAAGATTGCAGGCTTAGATACGGTTGTGGAAAGTTGTTAATTTACGAGATGCTTAAATTAATGTGCAAGTGAAATAATTCTAATTCAGTTGTCATGGTTTATTCATGGTGGATTTTTTAGGTTCCAGGAATGCTAACTAAAACCGCAACTTATTTAAGATAAACTGCGCCTACAACTGTCTTTTCAGACTTATAAATTGACCAAACGCGTCCGAGCGCAGGAATTTGCTGTAAAAAAGCAATGTTCAAGTTCCAGAGCGTAAAAAAGCACTAAAAATGTATAAAACCAATTACATACATTTCCACATAAAATAATTCGATATTAAAGCGGCACATTAATTTTTATACCATTGCTCGCAACAAGTTCAATGCAGTTATCAATGAATCTTAAGCGTATTAAAGTCGGGAAAGAAGACGTGATTTAAAATTCACGAGCTTTAAATACTGTAGTAGATAACCTTGCAGAACCGAATGTAATAATAAACTAAATGAGAAGTTTTCCTTTTTTGTAATTTGCGACCAGACGTACACCTTTACTGCTTTCTTTGTTACCCATTAATTACCGGGAATGAACTGGCAAAAATTTTGTCAGCCTCGTCCGAAGGTTAAGTGTGATACTTTGTCTCGGTTACTGCACTGCTAAAATTACTGGCAGAGGTGAGAACTAACAGCACAAGTAAAAGGATAATTGGAGCTCACAGAAATTATGCAATTTATTTCAGACACGCTCTTTCCATTTTTAAATATTAAATTAAGTAGTCAATGTTTTAAATTGAATCTTGATGATTGTAAACAATGAGTAGAAATATAAGCGCAATTATTGAACTAGGAAGTAACAGTACGATGTTATACAATGTTTAGAATTAATTCAGTAATGGTACCGTAAATTCAACCAGGAAAAGCTACTAGCAGAGAATTTTCTTAACTTTCACATCATAAAAGAAGGTTATTTGGGATGAGGTTATGGTCCAAATAAATATTAAACCTGATACCACAGTGTGTATGTTTTGGAATGTTTGGTACGAATTTCTCTTTATTAGAAAAAATCTGAGTTACTTAACATTTATTGCTTTATTTGTACCATTTAACAAGTTATTTTTTACACTCATCTTCATCATTATCATTTACACCCTTTTCGTCCCACTGCTGGGAATCGGCCTCTTCTCTGCCATGTGTTAACGTCAAATCCGAACGACAGAAATTCCAGAGAAGGTTTTTAGCATTAAGATTTTACATTAGCACCACAAAAATCACCAAGAAATTGTTTTAAGCACAGTCAAAATTACTTCTACGTGTTAATACCAAAGAGAAAAGGATTTGCTTGTGAATCCTTAGAGTATTGCAAAATCATTTTAAAATTCCCTGTCGATATAAATTTGGTTTTGATTGTTACTGAGTGCTGTTATGATAACATGCAGTAGATAAGTTAATCTTTTAATTTTCTCTTATGAAATGAAAAAATTACGAGCAGTTATTCGACTTGTTAAACATTGCTAGTTTATTTCGGCTGGGAAATCATTAAAGTGGTTGTTTGCAAGACAATAGAGCTCTCTGATAGGTTAAGTAGAATGTGGACGACGAAAGTCTACAAAAATAACATAAAAATAAAATTGAACGAAATGAGTTTTGATCCAAACGAGCCTATTGTTTTCGAAACAAATCGGTCACACTAGGTGTTTGTATGGGACTTGCATACACCGAAAGCAAAATATCTATCTAGGAGTAATAGGAGCTACCATGAAACACATTATTAATTTGCACGCCTTGATTGGATGGAACTTTACATTGCTTGATTGGATTGAAATAACATAAAACCAACATCATTTCGCGGTAATTACTAACCTTTCAATTCACTGCATGTTTTATATAAACGTAACTGTTGTCTCAGGAATTCACATCAATATCTAATAAGAACTTCTCGAGCGGGTTATCCTTCACCGGTAACTGTTAATGCCTTTATATGTATGTGTGTGTTAGTACGATGCTTCTTTCTACAAATTTCCCAGCGCTCTCAGCATTGACAAAATAACTGCATGTACAGCCCGTCAAACTCTCAAATTACCACACGCCAGTTAGCTTAAAAAGCTTACACTTGAATACTTTTAACGCCAGAAATGTATGTCATAAGAGAACTGTCGATAGAGTTCGCACATTCGTCTCCGGCTTATAAATAAACCCATCACGTCCCGTAATTATTGAAAGCAAACGGAACTCGATTTTTTACGGGCCCATTTTATTAGTGTTATTTGCAGAGATGTGACCCCAGGTCGAAGGTACAGTTACGCTCAATGCAGTTGTCCGGCGTGTCTTCTGCTGCGGATGCGACTAAACGACCCTCTTTCTCCCACAAGCACTCGAGGATCTTCTTCAGATAAAGCTGAGTTTAGACGATATCAGTCACAGACCTTATAACTACATCATTTTAAATAGTGTTGTACACTGTGTTTTAGAACAGTTGATTAGGATGTAGATATTAATGGCTTCCTTAAATTTTGTAAATATAATCGAAAAAAAAAATGTTTAAAATAGTAGAGTCTCTCTGAAATACTGTAAAAATTGGGATTGAATTGATTCAATTTCTTATCATAACGAAGGCTGAAGTCCTATGATTCTGCAGTATCATTGTAAAGTGACATATGTTGCATATATAGGACTTTTCAACCACTGAACCATATACAAAATCCAGAAAAAACTATGTTTTGTTAAATTTATATAATCTGCATACAAAGTGTGGTTTAAAGAACATAATTTTATCGGCAAAATTAAGCACAAGTGTACAAATATTTATGAATTGGATGTAGCGCTGGAATACCACAGAAAAGTAACAATTTTGTTTCATTAAATAAGGAGAGTGCCTTGTAAGCACTAGTTAGAAATACCGATCTGGAGAGACAAATTATAGTTTTGTTATTTATTTACTTACTAGTAATACGAACACGATCTGTAGAATTCATTACAAATATAATAGTTAAGATATTGAAATATTAGATTTGATACCTTCTTCAATATTATAATATAATTGAAATATCAAATTTAGTTGTGTACTGGTAGAACGTGAAATTAGATTAATACATAAGACTAATAAAAAAAATTGTTCGTAATCAAAACCCGACACCCCTGTTTATAAGCCTGCGCCATAAGAATACTAAGAAACTATTCCGTTACTCGCAGTATTGTATTTAATATTTTTTAGAATATTTCCTTAATTATCTTTTTAATAATAGCAATAATAACTAATAACAAAAATATGGTTTACATTTTTAGTTAAGATATCTCATTGACAAATCTGGATAAATCCAATATTGTAAATGGTTTAACCCACTTGGAAGACAGCATCATCAAACGAAGCGTAGTTTTAATCGTCGAAAATAAAAAATGGTGAAGAACGATGCGACTGGAAAAGCCGGGAGTCCACGGAGAGCTATACCAACCAGGTGGATGTGAATGCAGTCTGTGTACCAGATGGGTAGCTGTCCAGGGGCATTTTAGCGTGCCTAACTACAGTGTAAAGGTTGGTGCTGATAAAAGATAAACTAGTTACGGTGACATTAAAGCAAAGTGAAGCTTGAAAGAATTTGCACAAGGTATTGACTTTTATTACATAGCAATATATATATATATATATATATGTGTGTGTGTGTGTGTGTGTATATGTGTGTGGGTGATCTGTATAAAGCTGTATCTGCAAAGGCTGGCAAGTTCATAACTTGAAAAACACTTTTTTGTGTTATAAATTTACCTTTAAATATATACATTTGAAAATAATATTTGTGCAGAATTGTCAAGGTCCTCAAATAAAGTTCTTGATAGCTTTTACTAATCTATTTCCTATTTAATTATTCAAATTAATTGATTCCCACAGTTATTGGATTTGAATTGAGTGCACTACAGACAAAAATGTTCTCACGAATCTGGAATATTTTTGTATAGCAATTCAGCTCAATACCAACAAATTTACAGCAGCATTGACTTTGCTGCGTGGAAGACCGGTCAGTGCAAGCCTCGTCCATAATTCGATGTAAATATGGGAATGAAGACACAGCCGTGAACTTACAGCCTCCCTTAAAGGAGGTGAGATGACACTTGTATATCTGTAAATGCATTGTCCTGCATCATTGCCGCATACTGCGAAAAAGTATTTCGAAAATGGTGTATCGTCCTCCTCCAATTTACTGCCGTCTGCATCAGATAGACAAGAACGGTGGCGCGGGAGCTACTTGCCAATGCAACACCAGGATATGTGGGGCATGCGAGAATTTAAGAGCTTAACGGATATGGTTAGTGCCAAATACAGAAAGTAATGCTTTCTTGATTGCGTTGTACATTGTGAACACAGTCGTCGTGATTTCTGAGTTACTATTCGAGTTATATTCGATTTATTTGCCTATTCGTGCATGGTACATTATCCGAAGCGATTGGAACTGAACAGCAGATTGGTTTTAGGATTTTCGCGTTTTGCTTTCAAGGAGAGTGCCATGAATTGATGTCGAAATTTCGAAAATCATTTGAAGCGGATACGCCTAACGAAGTATTGCACCACAGAAATTAGGTCGAATTAATCATTAGAAATTGTCACTTTTCGAATCAAAAAAACCATTAATTATTAAAACTTTTCGATTAGCGTCTAATTAAAGAACAATAGAAAAAATGGTCTAGTTCATACGGTTTAAAATTTTTATATGAATGCGTTGCGAAAGAAATCTTGTGAGCCTACATCTGCCACCATAACTGACGCTTGTTTTTATAAATTCTATATTTTCTGTTTATGATATTGTTCTATATTGGTATAATTATAGCTGTTTAAAATATGTACTAAGTTGTACAATTTATAAACAGCTCAATATGATATAAAACCGACTAAGAAGGCGAGAATATCTATGGCCAGTAAGAATAAGGTTATTTATTTTCCCAAAATAACTAATAGCATGAAAGTAAGGTGTAGATGTTTTTTCAATCATTGGACCTATGATGGTATAAAACGAGATACTTTACAACCATTCCTTCAAATGTATGAACGAACTTAAGACAATTTGAATACTCGCCTTTTATCGCAAATCCCCGCGCTGCCACCATTATGCATTATGTGATCTGCTTATATAAACTTCTTTATTATATATTATTGAACTCAAGCAAACAAAGTTATTTGGAATGAACTATCAAATGCATAATAATAATACTGGTGAGGCTCTACATTCCATACACGAGTTTAGTATGCAAGGGGGAAGGTCAGAGCTCCCGTATCCTTCTTCACACCACCAGTTGTTGCGTGCCAAATACATGATGGTGATGTGGTAAACATCACGCACTAGCCGGCCACAGTATTACCACTTATTCATTGTAACGTAGGTACCTGATTATTAAAAACTACTATGTACGCTCTCCGCCAGGCATCAAGTCGGGGCTTTCCCGACCTTCCGCATCGGATCCCAGTGCTCTAATCACTGGAACACACGATGCATATCCAAAACTATCTGCTGCTAAAATTTAGTTAGGGTTTAAAGATATTTTAGCTACTGCAAAACTTACCTAATAATCGATTTCGATTCTCAATACAATCTCAATTAAAAGCGTTACAGCTCGAGGAGGGTTTTGTCATTCAGTCTGTATATCGACATAACATGTTAAAAACCATATTACTGCTGAAAATCTCAAACAATAGCGATGGTGGTTGAGGAAACGTTGCTAAGTTACATTAGCAGTTTTAACAACTAAATAACATTTAATATCTTGCCTTTCCAGAACGTGCTAGCAAGCCTTCTTCGGACTTGACAGGTGTCTCGTAAATCAGACTCTTCATATGGCCCCATAAAGAAAAATCTAGGAGAGTTAGGTCCGGGGAGTGTGGCGGCCACGCTACCGGTCCGTCTCGAACAATCCAGTAGCGTCACCGAGTACTTGCTTGATGTAGTCTCGGACGGCAACCGAAAACTGTGATGGGACACCGTCATGTTGCAGCCACGTCTGTTAACGAATCCCCAACGGTACTTCTTTCAACAGTTCTAGCAATACTTCTTGCAAGAATGTTATGTAAATGGGACCGATGAGACGATGTGGACAAATGTACGGCCAAATTAAACGACATTTAGGTAGCACTGTTATACCTATAGCTCGAAAACGGTGCGTTTCCGGATACGAGTTTCTTATGAAAAGTTGAACTATTTTGAATCCTCACATACCGTTTAAATTTGTAACACGTATTCATTAACACCCTGTATATAAAGAAGATATTAAATAGTAAACTGTAATACACTATGTATTCTTAAACGCAAATAGCCAATTTGTAGGATACTGTTGCAAATATTTAAAAATCTCAGATTAACTGCTTCTCGTCAGCAAAAATTTGTTTCTGTCATATTCAAGTTTTATGGGTGAAAGGAAGACTGTAGGCTGAAGATATCCAATTTCGGCGATTTCTGAATAAACGCAATTTATCTTGAAGATCTTTTAACAGTGACACAATTTATCTTTCATAACAACTACCGCAAGTTATTTAACAGTACATAAAAAGAAAATACATCCATCCACTCGACCTGTCGACTACGCTTTCTGCACCTGAAGTACGTTAATTCAAAGCTCTCAAGATTCTACTTTTAGCGTTTCAGCCTGGCCATACACACGCATTAAAGTTCTCCTTCAGCTGTCGTCCATTGCAGATTTTTTCCTCGCGCCAAAGGAAGGATTTAGCGAGCGCGTGCAAAAAGAAGAAATACATACAACACTGATAATGTAATTTTTTTAATGGAATGCGAATATCCATTGCACTTGAGCTCGAAGAATCACGAAACAGGTTGGTTGTCTGCACCGGGAACATATCTGCAAACCAGTCTTAAAGGTGATTAACATAATTTAGACTGTGTGTATATTCCACGGTAACAAAGAAAGAAACTCCAAAGTGAAAGACAAACTAAAGGCTCAAATTTGCGCCTGATTATCGCAATTTAAACGCTAGAACAGCCCTAGGCTATCGATGTGCGATTTACTTAACCTGAAAGTAAAGACGCGGTTTAAAAGTTGAACGTCCACTTCTGCAAATCTCTCCGCTGTTACATGCACAAACGAAAGGCTTTTTTACAATTTCCTGCCGTACAGATTTATTAGATCTTATTCTCACCAGTTCATTTAACATGACCGAACAATATTAAAAGAGTGGCAGCAGCAAAAAATGAAAGGTCCAGCGCGTCTCATTTTCCCGTCCAGTCTCCTTTTAGGCGGATTAAAACAAGCTGCTGTTAATTAAGTGTATTGTTAAACCCTGACGTTGATTACAACAGTGGAATGGTACGACCTGTCCTAGATCAAACTGAAGATAGCAGTCGAAGCAGGATGGACACCCTAATTATAAACTGTTCGCCATCGCTTGGCTGAATTACAAATAAGCGGATTATCGTTATTGAATTCGATGCTGGGGAAGGATATCCAAGGTGTCACTTGACAACCAAAAAAGTTGCAGTTGGAACCAACCGACCTGACGAAATTGGCGAAATGAGAGAAAAAAGCAAATGCTTTATGGAACCTCGGCTGCTTTGGTTATTGGAGTATCTTCCTGTTAACATTCGCCTGGTAATTCTAGAAGTCCAAAACAGCTTGACGCTATCATTTTCTAAATGTCTATAATTTTGCTAAATTTTTAAGAGGAAAAGAAAAAATTTAATAGATTTTGGAAACAAATTTAAATACCATATAGATATAATTTCAAAATTAAAAGCTTAAATAATGGAGAAAAAAGGACATTTCGACTTTCGTCTGTAGAATATTCTGAGACATATTATTTCAGTATGGACGCTTATATAACTCAATATTCCACTTAGTAACTATACATCTTGCCTTGTAACGACAACCATTAAGTTTATTCCGAATCCTACAATATTCAGGGCCTTAAAATAGTAGAATTTGTAACCGGTAGAAGGGGCGTGTAAACTTGGTAAGTCAATTTTAAAGTTAACACAGGGAATTTAATCTACACAATATGTCAAATTTAGCTCCTGACGATGGAAAAAAAATATGGTAATATCCCCATGGTGCAGTGGTAGCTCATTTAGCAGAGAGCTCGTTTTTTGGACAAAAAGTTGATTGTGGCTTAGACTTTCTCGACAAAAAGTTGATTGTGGCTAGACTTTTTCGACAAAAAGTTGATTGTGGCTTAGATTCGATTCTCCAGTATTGCCACGGCAATGTACAAAAATATTGCACAGTCAATCACCATATACCGTTTTGCAATCCACTTAACAACGGTGAGTTTTAAATGCTAAAACTGCTGTCGTTCGGATTCGATGTTAAACTGTAGGTCCCCCCGGTGCCCAGTTATGGTACGAAAACGTTGCTGATTGATTGATTCCTATAATGACAGTATTCAAAACATTTTAAATAAACTGGGGGAGATAGGACTTTAAACTTTACCTACACACTTAAAATAGACAAGTCGGGTTTGAGCGGGATACCTATATTAATATTTTAAATTAGCATTCTGTTTTGGGAGAGCAATTAGTAAATAGGTTAACCTGTTGAGTTCAAAGCGAACTTGCTACAATCTAAGTCAATTTATTAATTTCTCGTTTTACTAGTAGAATTCAAAGTCACCTTATTGAGTTCAAAGTCAATCTGTTGAATTCAAATTCAACTTCATGAGTTCAACGTCAAATTGTTGGGCTACAAAAACAATTGGTTTGTTCACACTTAATATGAGTTTATGGTCAATATGTTGAGCTCAAAGTAAACTGGTTGAGTTTCTAGTCAGCTTGTTGAGTTCAAAGTCAACTTGGTGAGTTGGGTTAAAAAATGTTTATGTTCACATTAAATATAAGTTTATGGTCAATATATTGAGCTCAAAGTAAACTTGTTGAGTTTATAGTCAGTTTCTTGAGTTCAAAGTCAACTTGGTGAGTTCAATATCAAACTGTTAGGTTAAAAAATAACTGTTTTGTTCGCACTTAATATGAGTTTATGTTCAATTTGTTCAGCTCAAGGCAAACTTGTCGAGTCTACAGTTAGCTTGTTGAGTTCAAAGTCAACTTAGCTAGTTCAACGATAAATTGTTGGTTTAAAAAATCGTTGTATTCACACTTAATATAAGTTTACAATCAATATGTTGCGCTCAAAGTAAGCTTGTTGAATCTATAGTCAGCTTGTTGAGTCTACAGTCAGGGTGTGGAGTTCAAAATCAATTTAATAAGTTCATAGTCAATTTGTTGAATTCAAAGTCAACTTGGTAAGTTCAAAACGAACTTATTAAGTTCACAGTCAATTTGTTAAGTTCAAAGTCAACTTGGCGAGTCCAATGACAAATTTTTGGGTTAAGAAGAATTGTTGTGTTCATACTTACATAAGCTTACGGTCAATATGTTGAGCTCAAAGTAATCTTGTTGAGTTTATAGCCAGCTTGTTGAGTTTAGAGTCAACTTGGTGAGTTCAAAATCAAGTTATTGACTTCACAGTCAATTTGTTGAGTTCAAAGTCAACTTGGCAAGTCTAATGTCAAATTGTTGGGTTAAGAAGAATTGTAGTGTTCATACTTAACATAAGTAAACTTGTTGAGCCTATAGTCAGCTTGTTGAGTCTACAGTCAGCTTGTTGAGTCTACAGTCAGCTTGTTGAGTTCAAAATCAACTTGGTGAGTTCAAAATCATCTTATTAAGTTCACAGTTAATTTGTTGAATTCAAAGTCAACTTCGTGAGTTCAAAATCAACTTATTGAGTTCACAGTCAATTTGTTGAGTTCAAAGTCAACTTGGCGAGTTCACTGTCAAATTGTTGATTTAAGAAGAATTATTGTGTTCATACTTAACATAAGTAAACTTGTTGAGTCTATAGTCAACTTGATGAGTTCAAAATCAACTTGGTGAGTTCAAAATCAACTTATTAAGTTCAGAGTTAATTTGTTGAATTCAAAGTCAACTTGGTGAGTTCAAAATCAACTTATTGAGTTCACAGTCAATTTGTTGAGTTCAAAGTCAACTTGGCGAGTTCACTGTCAAATTTTTGGGTTAAAAGAATTGTTGTGTTCAAACTTAATATAAGTTTAGGGTCAATATGTTGATCTCAAAGTAAACTGCTTGGGTCTACAGTCAGCTTGGTGTGTTTCAGATCAACTTGGTGAGTTCAAGCTACTTATTGAGTTCACAATTAATTTGTTTAGTTCAAAGTCACCTTGGAGAGTTCACTGTCAAATGTTTTGAGTTAAAAGAATTGTGTTCACACTTAATATAAGTTTACGGTCAATATGCTGAGCTCAAAGGAAACTTGTTGAGTTTAAAGCCAACTTGATGGCTTCAAAATCAACTTATTGACTTCACAGTCAATTTGCTGAGTTCAAAGTCAACTTGGCCGGTTCAACGATAAATTGCTGTTAAAAAAATTGTTGTGTTCACACTTAATATAAGTTTACCGTCAATATGTAGAGCTCAAAGTAAATTTGTTGAGTCTATAGTCAGTTTGTTGAGTTCAAAGTCAAATTGCTCGGTTTCAAATAAGTTGTTGCGATCAAAATCAACTTGCTGAGTTTTTAGCCAACTTGTTCAGTTCGGAACTAATTCGTAGAGTTTAAATTGAACTTTTTGAGTTCAAAGTCAACCTTTTGATTTCCAAGTTCACTTGTTAAATTCGGAATCAACTTGTCATGTAGATAGATCAAACTCGACATGTAAAGTTCAAACAGAACTAGCGATTTTAAAATAAACCTGTGTCGGGTTCAACTATTAACAGTCGTCTTCAAATTTGACATGTCATGATTCAAAGTCGGCTTATTGAAACCCTACTTGTTGAAAAAATCTAATTATGAGCATCATACTTTCAACTTCTATTTTTATTTTTAAACGAATAACTGTGATTTATTTTTGAGAATACTTTTTGTAGTCTCCAATTAACCCATAGGAGTGTTCCAATTTAAATATTGCAAAAAATACAATTAAAACCCTGAGATTTCCAATAAAAAATCTGCACCTCCAACATCATTTTTAGCAATTGCAATTTTGCAATAAATTAAAGTCATGCCCGCTCTTCCACGCCGTTTTCGTGACGCTGCAACAACTAGTTGAGAATTCGGACTGGGTTTTTGTGAGGCAGAATGAAGATTGTGCAAACCAAGGTGGATAAAATCAGGTTTCGACAATAAACTAAATATCAGGTGGTTTTAATTGGATGGGAACCGCGGCCAGGATCGTCTAGACCGATCGACGGGTGGTGCAAAATACTCGGTATGTGAGCTAACATGGGCGGCTCGTTATTTTTATACGTCTTTGTTTCAAACCCAAAAACTTTAATTAAAACTAATCGCGCGATTCCTATCCCATATTGAAAATGCTCCATTTGCGTGCAAACCCCTGCATTTTATCGCTATGCGAAGGCCCCAAAAGCACTCCCATCGTTTGGTTAACACTGCTAAAATTCGGAAGAGGCACGGCTATGGTCCACTTCACCTACGTATCCAATGCAATTTGCACGACGTATTTTAATAATAAGGTTTGATTTGTTTGGGATTGAAGATAAAAACATTGTAGGTAGGAATACAAAGTGTTCGTCCTCTCAGTTACATCATAAAGAATGTCATAGGAATGTCTTGTTTAGTGCAGCTTTTCAACGCCATTGTGTAGATAAAATAACTCGTAGGTGGAAGACATATAAACGAAAATTACAGACATTATATTAGTACTATCTGTATATATACGTTGTTTTGTGTAGGATTTACTTATAAGCCTCAAGTTTATGCGCTGATTCTGATGGCCTACAAACGTACAGTATAGAACTGGAGTCGCTAAGCTCAGATACGTGCCTTCGGCATATATAGGCAACACTCATTAATCCATTACTTGTGTTTGACAACAGCAAACAAGTCCGATTAATAAAAATCTCCCCGAAGGTATTTCTCAAGATATAGTTTCAATCAAACAAGCCACAACATATTGAGGATAACATGCAAATAGGTATAATAAACGAGCACAGCTGCGAAAAGAGCAAGTAGTGCGAACGAGTCTATTAAACTCAGGTTATGTGTATTGGAATTGGATTATACGACGCGCAGACCCTCGGTGTGCTTCAATCACGCCAATTAACTCGTATTTATAGAACACCGAAGGGGGCCGATCGTTACTAATGTTTAGTGCGGGTTTACTACCCCACATCCATTATAAACACAAATAATTCAGGTTTATATACACAAGTTATAAATTCATAAAATCATAAAAGAGGCAATCTTGCCTCTTTAAAGCGAAGGTTTACAACAAAACAAAAACGGCAATAGCTCTTATAACCGAATGGATGCTTACAAAGTTGTTAACTTGCATTAATTTAATATTCTAAAAAGTATTGAAACTGTTATCGAAGATTTAAATTGTTCCGAATTACACTTTGTGGCTACGTTTAAACCGACGTTTTTAATACATAGAACTCGATCCGATCGCGTTAATCCACTTTTTTTACGACATAAGCAAATTAACGGAAATAAGGTGAACTGAATTGAATGGATATACTTGTATTGACAAATTGAAAGATTCCTTTGTATGTGTAGTAACTAAAAAGCGATCTAAAAATATAGAGTAGGCCGTGAACGTGAAAAAGTATATCTGCATGGCTATAGTCTGCACGCAATTCCGAACAACAAATTAAGATTAGGATATAAACTGCTCAAAGATTAAAATGTAATAATTTAATATCTCTACAAAAATGGTTTTTATGATACTAAAAAAACATTTATGGTTGAGAGGTATTTCCGTAATGGTGAGAAAGCGGAGTAGCGTGTGAATAATGGTCAAACAGTATTCAAAGTTAAAGAAAGATCCGCGCGGTGCCTACTTACATGGGTGACCGAAATATTCGCTGTAACGCTGCAACCCGCAGTGCCTCGGAGAGTAGGTACCTAAAACCATCGGTCCCCTGGGTTAGTGCGCCACGTCACTAATTACAGGGTTGCGGAACTACCTTCGATCGGCAATCATTTCCCATACGCAATTTAATTTTATTTAATGGCCAAAAAGTTGATGGTGCATGGCAGTATTCGAGTCATGGTTAGGTATATACAGGATATTCAGGAAGAATCTCTATACCTGGTGATTGACTAAAACTTGTTTTACTATGAGCTAATGGACTCAATGCAGTAATTTCGAGAAACTGTTGGCGTAACAAGGGAAAAAAGTAGCGGTCGGCTCTTAAAGAGGGATAAAGAAAATGTTTAGAATATTGGGGAAACCTCCCACTGAGTTGTTTCCCAGCAAGTTGATTTTTCTTATGGAACTTGACAGCTTCTAATGAAAGCGAATCTGCACATGTTTCCTTACTGCCTAACTGTCGTGCACGTAAACGTCAAGTTTTGTCGTTAATTTCTGCACATTAACGGCGATATGTTGGATAAAACTTTCTTCTCAGCTGAATCATGGTTTCACGTAACGGTTGTGTAAACTCGCAGAATATGAGAATGTCGTCTACAAAAATCCACATTTTACCGTGAAGAAGCCCTTCACTCGGAGAAAATAATTGTGTGGATAGGTTTGAGCCGAAGACGATTATTTGGCTTAATATTTTTTGAAGAAACATCGACTGCGCAGAGATATCGTAATGCAATTTTTCAACCTTTTAACAATGCACTACATAACCACGATTGCCAAGCAGAAGTAACCCAATTTTATTTACTTGTTTAGGGATACCGTGAAGTTATCCTCACGAAACACTACATAACCATAGAGTTACGACATACGTTTTTACGTCCATGACCTGCTCTAATTTATTTTTTTCTCGATCGCTGTCTATAATGAATTCATAATAATTTATAATAACCTCCCGAAAGCTTTTTATGGTTACACTTCAAAGAAGAATACAATAGGAAAAATGCCAGACAATTTTGTCGTCGGTTTCGAGATTTCAAGTAATTCAAATTGTAAATTGTAATATTTTTATAAGAATTTGCAACGTTTTAGATAGTTAATAAAATAAATTATATGCTCGATTACGAGTGTAATATTCGTAACTTTAATTTATATGGTTTAACCCAAGCCGTTTCAATTTTTTAGATAATTGCAGCAATTTTAGACAATTTTCATAATTAAAGAAATTAATTAAAAACGGATGTTGTTGTCAACTCGATTTCAAGTAATTTTAAATTTAATTTGAAATAATTCTAGCAAAAAAAAACGTATTAAATTAATATGTGTTATTAATTATAAATATTTTGCTATATTATGTAGAAATTAAGTTTCCCCTACTTTTAAAGTATGCTTGATCCAAATTATTTCAAAATTTAGCTTTTCAGTTTTTGACAACTGCAGTAGTTTCGGGAAATTTCATTGGTTAGATTGATGTACCATATTAATTCCGCACAGTTCTCTAGTAAGTTTCTAATAACTTCTAATTATATTTATTGTAAATTAAATTTAAAAATCATTGTATCATTGTATTTTAGCAAATATCGCTAATTCAATTTAGACAGCGTACATTTTTAGTTAGCGCCAGTGTGGTCCAGTGGTTAGAGCACTGGGCTCCGGTGCGGGAGGTCGGCAGTCAACTCGATGCCTGGCGGGTGGCCTATCCAGTTGCTTTATTTAAATAATTGGGTACCTGCGTTCTAATTAACAAGGGGTAATTATGCGGTTGACGAATGTGTTATGCTTACCACGTGTAATTAATTTGGCACGCGATAACCGGGTGCTATTAAATTGAAAGTATTTTCAGTACTTTTGGGAAATTAAATTGCTTACATTCGCACCTCAAGAGTTTTCCATTAATGCTCAGATGTGTAGTCAAAATACGCGTAATTTCTATTTTAACTCCTATATTTTAGAAAATCCCGGCGATTAATATATGACATTAATTTTTCAATCCTGATCCGTTCCATCTAAATAATTTAAATTTTAAACTCTTATTTCGAACAAAATTCGCCGATTAAATTAATAGTTATCGCTGTTTATTTTTGCGAAGTTTTAAATTAATTTAAGAAACTTGAGTCTATTCGCTGTGATTTACACGTTAACCTCTTGAATTTTGAAATAATTACGGTAGTTTTAAGAAATTTAATTGAATTGATGTGCGACATCATTTTGAATAAATTACAATAAATCTGCTGATGTATTTGATTTCTTAAACGATACCAAAGTAACAATTATTCAAATTTCAGGTCTAACCAACTATAAGTCTTTCTTAAATTTTTGACATAGAATAACTTCTCGCGTTCTTATTTTTGTTTTTCTAACTGTAATGTTTAATTATTTATTCATTAATGCAGCGGAGCGTTTGAGACGTGTAATTAAGAAATAAACAAGAAAGCAAGAAAGTTGTAATTAAAATCGATAATATAATCAATGAGTCAGTACATGTAAAGTAATGGCTATAAACAACGAAAAAGTCAACATATCTTGCTGTTGGGTATCAACACATGATCATAACATACATATTTTAATTATTAAGGTTAAACTCGGCCTTATTTAATATGATAATTGGCGGCTACTGTAATGCCGCGAACAATTAATGAGAACTTCCAGCTAATGTGAAAATGCCTAGTTTCTCGTTTCATTACGGGTTTTAAATACTGCAAAAACCTTTTATCTACGTCTGCTTACATGACGTTTCATACAAATCAACGATTTCTATGCATTACCTGTTTACATAAATATTCTCCGGTAATAACAGATAAACGTAAAACGCGGCATTAACTTAATGTCTATTTGCAACGAGTACGTAGAAGTGCGTGCATTGAAATGAGACGGCTACATTTAATTATTACCATTAAAAAGTGGCAATAAATACAAATCGGTTATAATATTGACCTCGATGCTAATACATCGACAATCTCCACTTATATGGACTTCTGGATTGTATGCGTGAGCTCTTTTCGCAGACCTATTCGCAAATAAAACTCTCGACATGCACGCGAATAAAGATGGATGTTGCTGGTGCGTTCGAGGAAAAAATATTTATAGCGCAGGCTAGCTCGTTCATTTAGATTATTACACGATTATTGCATACTTCTCGATTAGCTGCTTTACTGTAAACTGCGGAAAATTGCAAATATCTCTATTCGTAGGAGATAATCGCACTCACAGGACGTTTTAATTAAGAATAAAAGGCCATTCTATACAAAGCCTTTCTCGCAGTAAAAATTAAATTAGATTCGGTAATTTGCATAATACACATTTTAAGCCTTATCGAGGAATTTTTACACAAAGTGGATTAAGACTACATTTTATGACATAATTAAGCGTTGAAATAATGCCTTTTTAGAGCAACTTTAGTCGCTTGCAGTAGTTAATGTAAAGTAAACAATCAACATCAATTAGTTCCTTATTTGTTGTTGCAAATTTCTCATTACAACCACAAAATATCAAATAGCAACTAAGTAAGTAGGTATTAGTCCAATATTTGACTTGTTTCATTCAAAACGCAATCAATTATTTTATTTCGTACTTAATAAAGATACGATTGTCAACAAAAATTTAAATATTTTCTTAATTTCACGCCGCCCATTAAATTTATCATGGGTATGTATGTATTGAGAATGTAATGGTTTTTCTTCTTTGTATTAATGTTGTGTATATAAAACCAGAATTAAATTTTATAATTTAAAACAAGCAGAAGAAATAATTTAATTTAATTGATTTCGTTTTAATCATTCCAGTTATAACTAAGAGAAAGCGGTGTACATTCTCTGCTGATATTGATTAAATGGCGTTTTTATGATTGACGTTTTCAGTGCCATTAAAGGGATAACGCAGTAAAAACGTTTACAAAAACATAACTAATTTTGATCATGCCTTATTTATCGTGAAAATTGTGTGTCTTTGAAGTTCATAAAATTAAGGAAAAGATTCCCCACACAGCAAAAGTTGACTACAAATTGTCGCAAATTACTATATTTTTACTATTTCTTTAGGATTCGATTGTAATGTTACTATTTCTTTACAATTTCGTCGGCTGTTAATAGTCAGTTTACTATTTAGTGACGATTATGTCACTCATTAGTTGTAACGTGACGTAAAATTTGCATTAAATCGTCAGGAAATAGTCAAGTACCTGCAGGTCCACACATTTAAGGGAATAAACAGTAACATTACTGCTTTTTTTGCGCCAAATAGTGATGTCACAATTTATTTACTATTTTCTCACTACTAACTGACACCTTACTATTTCTTAACCATTTAGTTACTACAGGTAGTAACGTTACAATAAGCTGACGCTCCGTGAGCAAGAAATAGTCATGTGTCTATAAACTTATTCATTGTAGTAACGAAACAGACATGCCACTATTTTTTGGCGGTATGCCGTAACAAAATAGATACATTACTGCTTTTTGCACCAAATAGTAATGTTACAATTTCGTTACTATTTTATCACTGCTAACTGTCACCTTACTATTTCTTAACCATTTGGTTACTACAGGTAGTAACGTTACGATAAATTGACGAGCAGCGAGCGAGAAATAGATACCTATGAACTTACTTATTGTAGTAAAAAAACAGACTTGCTACTGTCTTTTGGAGGCATCATCATGTAAGAAAATAGTACCATGTCTATTTATTTATTATGAGCAATAATTTGTAGATAATTTAAGTTTGTTGGGATAGTCTGAATAAAATATAGAAAAATTAGGAAAAAAAATGTTCACTTTTACATCCCAATTAGTTACAATTATACATTTTATCCATCATTAGATAGATATTAACAAAAGTAACTATGAAGATAAAAGTTTTAGGTTAGACAAGAAGTAAGTAGATATCATTAAATAAATTACAAAGAAGTCACTTAACATTATCATTTGAGTGCGACCTTTTAAGCAGAAGAAAAACCAAATGTCATTCGAAAATGTTTAAAAATATAAGCAAATAAGCATTAAAAAAGTACCGGTTGCAGGAATAAAATGTCATAGAACGAAAAGCCACCGATAAAACTCCAGAAAAAAATAAGAAAAAATCCTACAAAAATGAAAACTAAGGTATAAACGATTGCCATTACGAATAGCAATGACGCATGTTCTAGGAATTTTAGCTAAGAAGAAGTGTAAAATAAATACAAACATCCAGTTGTTTTAAGATAGACAGTTAAGTGCAGTTAGGTAAATACTTGCATACTATTAATAAGTTGGTCAGCTGTAAACCCATCCAAGAGGCGGCATTTCTTATCAACAGGAAATGGGTTTTTCTAACCTGGGTTAATACTATTTCTTTTGCAAGGAGTTTAGAAAAAGTATTTATTATTGTGCAGTTGTGCTGTGAGAAGATTTTTACTCTTGCGTCAAGCAGTCGAATAATTATTACAGTACAGGTAAGTTATTTTCTTATTTGCTGTTAATTTAAATTTATTTATATAGAGTGTAATTTTCTGAGGTTTTCAAAGTGTTAATGTACTTAATTCATCAGTTTTAAATTATATACCTAGTCACATAAAACATATACCCTGCTCTTGATATGAAATTTGTTCTATTATGAAACAAAATTTTTGTAAATTTACATACAAGCACAAAAGATTCAACAATTAGCATTTTCTAATATGTTTTTGTTAATTAGATTGATTTTTTATTAATTATATTTTAATAACTACAGATTTCTCATTTACGCTGTGTCGGCGGCGAACCGGCGATACCATCGAAAAGCCATTAAACTGATTTTAATAAAGATCTTTAGCGATAATGGAGCAAGACTGATGGGATGGACGGGAGCAAATGGCAAGATACAGTTACAGAAAATGAAAAGTACCTATACGAATAATTTACTGTAAGTATTTTATAATTAATTTTTCGTATTATGAAAAAATAACATGAATTTACTGCTGTAGCAAAATGCTTTCTTACTTTTTGAATAGTTCACATTTGTGAAGTGATAGCATTAATTCTAATTGTTATATATTTTTTTTCAGCTGCCACAAAAGAAATTCATCATGCCGCCACCGAAGCTGCTGTGGTTTCATACATGAAGGTGTGGATACGCTGCGCAACAAAATCTGTTCCAAAAATAAAGCAAAAAACATATTTTTATATAGTACTTTATAAGGTTAAGTTGATTAATAAATAAAATTTAAAGAACATCCGAATTTTTTTTATATATTATTATATTACAACATATTGACTATTTGGTGCTATAAAGTGGACTATTTCTTTACTATTTCCTTTCTATAAAGTGACTATTTCATTACTACAAACTGACTATTTCTTTACAATTTTGTTACTGCAAGATAACGATTTCTTTACTATTTCCTTTCTATAAAGTGACTATTTCGTTACTACAAACTGACGATTTCTTTACTATTTCGGTACTATAAAGTGACTGTTTCTTTACTACAAAGTGACGATTTCTTTACTATTTCCTTTCTATAAAGTGACTATTTCTTTACTATTTCGTTACTATAAAGTCTGTTTCTTTAGAATTTTGTTACTACAAACTGACTATTTCTTTACTATTTCGTTACTACAAAGTGACTACTTCCTTGCAATACATTGACCATTCCTTGACAATTTCCTTACTATTAGTTGACTATTTGTAGTAACGTTACAATTTGTAGTTACATAAAAGTTACTTAATAGTTACTAAATTGTAAGGAAAGTTGTGACATTCCTGACTATTAAGTTACCTAAATGCAGTTACGATATAGTACGGAAATAGTTAATTTTTGCTGTGCGGGTCGATAACTGACAGAAATCTTACAACTAACATGAAATGTAACAAAACTTTTTATAACTTACTTTAAATAAGTTTCTCCGAAGCGTCTGAATCTGATTTAAATTCTAAAAAACATTATTTATGCAATTGGTGGAAAGGAACGCTTCTGCTTGATTGTAACAGCAGAATATATAGTAAAGCTTGATCTATTTGGATTTATCTTTAATGATTCTTATAATGTAAAAATATATTAATAGTATCTCAGATGTAACTAAAACTGATTAAAATCGAAAAATCAATAAATTATGTAACGTTTTTTACAACTGATAACAGAATAAGTAACAAAAACTTTGTAATTATAAACCCTGATTTAATTTTAATCTTTGGAACTAAATACAAAAAAAAGTAATAAAGGGAAAAATCTGAAATTGGGCTTCCAATGGGTGTCCAATGGGCCATATATGGCCCAAGTACAAAGAGATGCTTGGAAAACTGGGTCCTAGGTTTCGCCCAATCAAAACAAAAGGGTTAAGTTAAGTGAATTTAATTAAAGTACTAAAATGGAAAAAATCCTTATTTAATTACCATTTTCAGTACTAATGTGAATTAAGACTCTTGTTGAGTCAATATGGTATATATGAAAAGTAGTAACAATAATTGTAATGCAAAAGATCTTCAAACATATCCTTGAGTAAGGAAACGAATCTGATTAAAGTAGAAAGATGAAAAATGTTGTTAAATTAAGTAATCACTTTACAATTGTGGCCAAATTAACATAGTACACTATTTTAGAAACATTTGTAAAAATAATATTGGATTTATTTTAATTATGCAAAGTCTTAAGAAAAATCATTAACAGTTTTCTTGTAGTACTTTAAACGGATTAAAGTACGGGAGATCGGGGTAAGATCACGGGCGGGATAAAATGTAGAAAATTCCTTTCGAGAAACATTATTCAAATGATTTGCGTAGTGCCATCTAAGAGCCTCCATCTAATATTAAAATTGTTCAATCGTTTTCTTCTCCGGCTGCTATATTGGCAGTCAATCGTAAACGGCTGCTTTGATAACGACGGTTGCAATTAGTTACATGTTTTCGTAAGTTTTCTCATGCATTTGGAAGTAAGTGATTATATCCTATTTATAATAAACAATTAACAAACAATTTTGCATGCCTTTTCTGGTTTGGTTTTAACTTCAAAAATTAGTTTACATATGCCAGATGACACAGGCAAGACGAGGATTCGTCAGCTTACCCCAAGCAAGCTAAAATGCTATAAATATACTGTGTGAAAGTACTACCAGTATTTTTTACGAATGCCGAGTACGTATAAAAGGGTCACGAACCGTAGGGAGTGGGAAGAAGTTTTACTAATAACGGCTATGGATAAAGTGCAAGGTACTCTATCTTGTAATATAGGACCTCTGTTTGGAGAAGCATACTGTACAGCTGCAATTGTTAAAAATGGTATAAACGGCTTTAAGCGGGGCGGTATCAAACTTTATAATCCATTAATATTTGATGGTAGTGATTTTTCCCCTGCAATAACCATTGAGCACATGGGATCTATAACTATTCCAACCATAACTGAAGTGAAAAAATTGGAAACACAACTTCAGAAGACATTGGAGCCACTTCACAAATGAACAAAGTAGTGTCATCATCCGATAATGATTATGAAGAAGATGGAAATTGACTACTACTCCCAAGCAAACTACTAAATCTTATTAGACCAATACACAGCAGAATCCAGCAAACGTAATTTATTTTCGGAGGAAGAAACACTAAATTGTTCAGTCTCTAATATTTAGGAAATACGACCAATAGCAACATCACAGTGATTATCTACCACCCCAGACAGATGGAAGCACCTATCACTATTAGCACTCGTGTCAAAGCAATATTGAAATTGAAACATTAGATTGCAGAGACAGTAAATCAGAAGAAATTAAGACAAGAGAAGGAAGGTTAAAAGTTTACAGAAAGAAAACAGGAAAAGAAGAAAAGCCTAAAAATCACAATCGTATTCCAGTGGACAAAAACTCCCACAAATCCCGTCTAGTGAAGGACATCAAGTGAGTCGTCAAATAGTAACATTCAGTGTCCCTATGGAGACTGTGAAGAATTATATAAAGATCGCCCCACCGAAAACTAGACACGTTGTTCTTTTTGTTTAAAGTGGTGGTATAAAGATTGCATTGGCTGTGAGAAATTGGACGCCTTCCATTGCGATTATTGTGTTTAGTCATCTTACACCATTAGATCCGTCATCTTACCCCGTGTATGTGGTGAGATGGCTAAAATGAACTATTTTGTTCTTATATTATTTATAGAAAAATTGCTTTGTTTTTGTTAGTATTGCTAATGTGTATGATGACTATATTTGTAACTTAGTTTATATTCATATGCATGAGGTTTTGAATAAACGTTTAATATCTTTAATATGCATTGTGCTTTGACATCGTTAACTTACCCCGATCTACTCTACAAAAAAAGTACATATATACAGTTTATATAAATGAGATATTCACGTAAATTAAGACCGCTGCTAACAAAAACAATCCTCGTTTACATTTTAATATTAATACAGGGTTTCTCAAAATGGTGCTGATCTGTTTCCAATAATCTTTGTTCTACACGTCTTACAGTTCTTGCATCAGGGTGCCGACTATTTGGAAACCTAACCGCACCAGTGGCATTTGCATTATACGAACCTAATACTTTCAACATACCGACGTAATCTCGATTACAATTGTACTGGTCCATTTTAAACACAAAAAGCAGCAAGAAATGAAATAATGAAACTTATCAATATGACAGAACCATACATCAATTTTTAACATCGAATTAAGTTACGCAACTTATTAGAGCGACCGTGCGATAAAACTTATTATTTACTTTTTAATCAATTACTCGATATCGAAGAACAATCGAAAAATTTGCACCCTTAGTTTTCGATATGTTTTAGCTCCCTGAATCAAATCCCAACGCATGAGCTTTTCAGACACCTTGTATATATATAAGAAACTGAAGTTTTTAATTTAAATACTATTTTTTACCATTTATTCGCTTGGTACAGTAAAATAGTCAAATATATAATAAAAATAATTTTTTATTCAAGTTTACGATGCGAATTTAAATGCGAAAAACCTTTAAAATAAGTGAAACTGTACGAAAAAACTGCTAATTAAAACAACCATTAAGACAAGAATTAGAACCATTGGTGCGTTAATTTAAGACAAATTTATAAACATTACTTATAGATGGAGATTACTTTAGTAAAACTGTCAGAAATGGGTGCAGCTAATAATGTAACAAACTCAAACTTAAGTCTGGTCCAGTTGTTTATAGAGAAAAAGTTTAAAATCGTTGTTGAAAAAGTGTTCAATAAAGCGAGAGAGTAGATTTTATATTTGAAGATTTTTTGGTTAAAATAGATTTTACTGGGACCACCAGATTATAACAATTTTTTCATACAAAATGAAATCTTAGACATTACCAAATGATCTGCCACGGATTATAAACGACGTGAAAAAATAAGTGACATTTTTTTCAGCATCTCCGCATAAATATTGTGACGAAGAATAATTATTGGTAGGAATAACTGAAAAAGTATATAAAACTATTTTAGTATAGGTACATCAAAAATATGCAAATTTAATATAAAAAATGTATTTCGATGGGATCTAACTCATTCAGAAGGTTTTATATTTAGAAACTTACAACTGGCCTTTACTGAATTGTTATTCGGAAATAGTAAGCAAGATGTTTTTGGTATTTTTTGTTTACAAAAATGTATTATACATGCATACGAAAAGTTATCTTTTACGCCGGTTACGTCGCGTCTTTTTTTAGGTATCCAACCTTTCATGGGTTCTCACTGCTGATAATCTCACTTCACCATGACTACCACATAAACTAAGTCGTGATCTCCGACCAGAAAAACTGCATAAAATGCACCGTTGCGGACAGGAATGATTTCCGAATTCGCAATATTTTATCCATCGGTGTCTTCGGTGGGTAACGGTTTAGCAGGAGGAAGTGGGTTGTGACCCCTGACATTGCGACCTGGTGACCTGTCTCTCTCTGCAAGTTAACTTGTTTGATTTTTCCGCAGGTGAATCGTCTGCCCCCGCGACACTAACATTCTGGTAATTTATTACCATTGGATTCAGCTTTCATATGTATGTGTGTACGTGTGCTCGTATGTTTGTCTCTTAGACGTGTGCTCATTTGACTTTATAATTGGTGTTTGTAGTACATTCTACAGGAACCCAATCTTTTCCTACCACGGTTAGAGGTATATTAGAATATACAGCACATTTCCAAATTTACCATCCAATTATTTTTTCATATAGGTTAATAGTTGTTGGTATTGATAAGTGTTTGTGCCCTAACTGAAATTAAAAACTTATGTTCCGGTTGTCTTTGATAAGTTGCTAAAATTCATTGGCACAGTTCAATTAAAAGTTACCTGCAAACTACTTCGACACACGGTGTTTGACTAATGTTGTTTAATCTTGATTATATGGTATAATTAATAGTAAGATCTTGAGACTATTAATTAACTCAGCAAGTGATCCTAAAACATTCCTTAAATACCACACATTCAAATGAACCAATTACCCACATTGACTCACTAAGCTACTTACTTTTCAAACAAATTTAGAACATAAATATGCTGGTATGAGTCTGCTTTAGAAACTTTGAAGTTCAAAATGTGGCGGCATCAACACTGGAGGCACAATGAAATTTCAATGTTCAAGAAGAACCGACAGATACGTCGGTATTAATCCACTTACTCCAATCAACAGAGTAGTCCATATTAACTGAACTGCTTTGTGTTGTAGTTTTATCTTCAGAAAACTTCATATTTAAACCTCAGTGACTATGTTGAAACAAAATTTTTGAGATTGCAGACAGTTGCTTGTTATATTGTTAAACGTATGTCCGTTATCACCCTTGTCGATAATATTAAAACTCTGTAGGACCATTTGGAGAGGAAGTTACCAATGACAATGGGGAGACAATAACGGAGTTATGTGAACTAAACAATCTACGAATAACAAACTACCGGAAGACTGGACGAGAGCCTATATTTAAAAAGGGCAATCGTAGATTATGCGAAAATTACAGAGGCATAAACGTGATCGCATTAGTAGGACGAAACTATGCAGAAATAGTGAAAAACAAAATAGAAATGGAAATACAAGGTAAAATAGGCGAGGATCAGGCAGGATTCACCGCAGAAAAATCGTGTATAGATAATATATACACCATACACCAACTAATACAAAAGAAACAAGAAAAAAACAGAGAGAGAAGGCATATGACTCCGTACTCAGACAACAACTTTGGAAAGCCATGAATGAACTAGGAGTTAAGAAACTGATTACTCAAGCGGTAAAAAATTGTACAGCGATAACACAGTAACGGCGAAAGTAAATCATACCACTAATAATTACTTTACAACATCAAAGGGACTGCTACAAGGATGCTCAACGTCGCCAGCCCTGTTCAAAATATACTTGGAATATACGTTAAGAAATTGGAAGAGCAAAATATGAAGGCATGGGGATCCCAGAACGTAATGAACATTTGTATACTCTCAGTTTTGCCGACTATCAAGTAGTGATAGCGCAGGATGAGGAAGATCTCTGATTAATGTTAAGAAGGCTAAAAGAAGAATATACTAACGCAGGCATGAAAATAAATTTTGAGAAGACAGAATATCTAGCGGTTACAGAAGAAGAAATTAAAAGATTTAGAAACTACGACGACCTAAAAATGAAAGAAGAAAATAAATTTAAATATTTAGGATTCATTATATTAAAAAAGGAACAACAGATGAAGAAATAAACAATAGACTGGGACAAACAAGGTCTTGTATTAAACAACTACATCCAATTGTATGGAATACACATATTACAAAAAATACAAAACAAAAGATTTATACAACGATAGTGCGAAGTATAATGACCTACGGTGCTGAGAACTGAGTAATAAACAAGAAAAACAAACACAAAATAACAACGAGAGAAATGGAATTCTGGATAAGATACTGTTTGGTCACAAGGAGAGATAACATCAGGAATAAAGAAATTAAAAGAAGATTGCGAATCGATAAAGATACTTACACTTATATAGAAGAACAAAGGTTAATATGGTACGGACATGTTAGAAGGGCAGACGAAAATCGATGGATAAAGAAGATAACAGACTGGAGCCCTACAGGAAAAAGAAAGAGAGGAAGACCCCGTAGATCATGTAGGGACGAAGTGGATGAAGCAATGGAGAAAAGAGGAGTGGAAGAAGGAGAATGGGAAAATAAAGATACATGGAGAAAATAGTTGAGAGAGGGAAGACAGCGACAGCTGTAAAAAAACCCTTAAATAGATGGATTTTTAAAGAATCATGGAGTTTGCCTTCCAGGTTAGCCCGACTCAGTACATTTCGTGCTATACGAGGATGGTTCGATAACTATGTGGCCTAACAAAGAAAACGCAAGTTTTTTCGACAAAAAACATTTTATTTTTCAATATAGTCTCCTGCTCGCTCAACACACTTATTCCAACGATATTCCAAATTAGCAATGCCTTCATTGTAGGTCGATGAATCCAAGTCCTCGAAATTGTTATTTACAGCAGCGATTACCTCGGAATTAAACGAAAATCTCTTACCGCCGAGCCATTTTTTCAGGTTTGGGAATAGATGATAATCGCTGGGAGCCAAATTTGGGGAATAGGGCGAATGGGCACTAATTCAAATCCCAATTCATGAATTTTGGCCATTGCAATCGCAGACTTGTGGGCAGGTGCGTTGTCTTGATGGAAAAGCACGTTCTTCTTTACCAAATGAGGACGTTTCTCTTTGATTTTGTCGCTAAGTTGTTGCACAAAATTGGCAAAATACTCGCCATTTATTGTTTTCCCCTTTGCTAAGTAGTCGACCAAGATAATTCCATGAGAATCCCAAAATACGGTTGCCATAACCTTTCCTGCTGACAAAACCGTTTTCGCCTTCTTTGGTGGCGGAGAACCTTTGTGTGTCCATTGTTTGGACTGTTCTTTGGTTTCGGGTCTATAATGGTGGACCCAGCTTTCATCGACGGTTATGAAACGGTGCAAAAAAATCCTTCGGATTGTGGCGAAAACGTGCCAAAAGTTCGCGAGAAACACTCAAACGATTCAGTTTTTGCTCCGGTGTGAGCAATCGAGGCACCCAACGCGCTAAGTATTTTTTCATTTCCAATTCTTCAGTTAAAATTCTGTGCACACCGTCATTTGAGATACCCACTATATCTGCTATCTTGCACAATTTTACTCGAAGGTCATCCAATACGATACGGTGGACTTTTTCAATCATATCCGGGGTACTAGCAGTTTTTGGACTTCATCATTTGTGCTCACACGACCACGCTTAAATTCGGCAACCCAGTTTTTAACCATTGAAAACGAAGGAGCGGATTCCAATAGTGTTGAATCCAGCTCTGCTTTGATTTCGGTTGGTGTTAAGCCTTTCAAATGAAAGTACTTTATCACTGCTTTCAACTCAATCTTTTCCATTGTTTACAAAATCACACGAGACGTTCACTTTGGCGTACTGCCAAAAACAGACTAATTGACAGATCGCTCTGTACTGTCATATTTAATCTAATAAAGGAGAGTTCTATAGAATGGTAAAGAAGATTCCTCCGAATTCGCGCCATCTCTCTGTTAGGCAACGTAGTTATCGAACAATCTTCGTACATGGGTCTAACATGTCCCATCCTTGAAAACCCCATGCCCTAACTACAACGAAAACACCACAACCACCCTGGGACCTCAAAATCGAACCTAAGCGGCTTTGATAGAATAACTCGAGCGCCTCGGCCACTGCTTTACCGCGATCTCTAATATTAAACTTAAAATGCCATGTCTATTATCAGCAAAGATATATTTCACACACTAAAATTGTAATAATCTTGCAAAATCCATTATACATTTTAAATAATAAAGTTCAAGATTAAATAAATATGTATTACAAACATGCCCAAAAATAAGTTTATGCTAAAAATCAAATAATTTGAGAGGAATTTCCGTAGCAAACAATGTAATTATCAAGAACCATTTACAACGTGATCTGTTTAGAAAACCTGCATAAAGGAGTAGTAATAATTTTCACCTATAAAAGGATCTAAATAAATTAATAATTTAAAGTTGTGGACCTACCTTAATAGCTTAATTTTAAAACCAAATCAAATCGAAGCCTTGATATTTAATGCAAATGCTCCAAATGGCAATAAAAGAAAACCTTGATCGTCCAAATACATCTAACAAATCTTACGATAATTATGCACTGTTTCGTTAGATAAAAGGAACACGAAAAGCGTTTAACCAAATGCCATTTTCGGGCAGCGAGCAAATAGTTCACATACTTGGAGCGCTTGCGGCCCTGCTAGAGTCGCAGCAAAACTAAAAGTCAATTATATTAAAATTAATTGGACGAAATAACAAAGTGAGCTGCCGAACGGAGGTACCCAACAATTCGAAGAATGAGACCGGCACCTTTAAAAGATGCACGACACTTGGTCGCTAATGAAATTGAAAGTGGTTGCCTTAAAATTTAATTGGCACTTTTACTGTTATAAATAACTGCAGTTAACAAATTGTGACCAAAAAAAATTTGGGAGTTGTTCATGATCCCAACCAAAAAAAAACATATTTTATTGATCATCTAAAAAAATATTTGTGTTGGTTATCTAATACACAACTATTATTTTAGATTTCGCTAAAATTAAAACAAACTGGAACATTTTTAGGATACTTAACGACGATATTAAAGTTGTTAACGTACAGAGTTGGCAAAAATGTTTGAAATTCCAAGAATTTTAATATGGTTCCATATAAGTTGATCGCACGCTGATATGTTACTGATACACTATGTCACTAACTCATAGACGTTAGACAGATAACATTTTGCGGTTTTATTTAAAGATATTGAAATTGCTTGTAAATTATTACTAAAAATCTCCTTATATCTAATAATATGTAGGAGCACAATATTTGATAAGCGGCACATGAATTTACTGCTGCCATTGATAGACATTCTGCAGAATTTTCCAATATTTATTGTTGTTTATAAATTGATGTGTCTAATACGACAATTAATTTTTAGAAACTTATTCTTGCCGATGAAATAGATCGGGGTGGCCAGCAGACTTAGTTGCCGCTAGCAAAATAAATCAGAACGATGTATTTTGTCTAGTAAATCTTCTCTGGAGTTGAAGTGTTTACACTTCCCATGGTTCGGAGCCCACGTTAAGCTGTGGTTTGTGGTATTTTAAAACGCCTAGGAGAGAAAATTGCTACGCCTCGTAAAAGATAAAGCACTCGAAGAAAAAGAAGAAGAAGAAGAACAATCATAACAAATCAAAACTTGAATTACGAAACAATATCCATGCCAACTTAATGTAACATTTATTTATTGCTGCTCCGATACTATACCACCTGGATGAAGGTAAATTCTATTCGATCCGATCCGGTTTAAGATCGGGTTGGACTTCGATTCATAATCTCCACAAAGTAGACATCAAAATAATCAATATATATATATATACTTTTTAGTACAGAATTTCGCTGATGTTATTTTGTGAAGGGCAAATCTTAAGGGGAAACTGTTTATACATGTAGTTGTTAGTCCCGGAAAGGTTTTGTATAAATGACCTTAGTTTAGTATACACCTTTTCTTACAGTTATTTGCTTGCAGCTGCCATTTGTTGCATCAGTTTGTTAAATTGTGAAATGAAAAGTGTAAATATAGTTTCCAAGACAACATAATAAGCATGATTGCGAGCTGACAATTAAATTATCATATTATCTTGACATTTCCATGTTTATTTCACAGTTTATTATTAAATAACTGAAACCTCCCTTAGAATTTAAAAATTTGTAATACAACTACATAAATAATTGAAACAGAAAATATAATAAAATTAAAGTTACAAGGTTACACATTGTATATAAACTGCTTTGCTTCTATATCAATTAATACATAATATGAGAGTAATTAGCACCAGTTTGGTTTACTGGTTAGAGCACTGAGCTTTGGTGTGGAAAGTTGGAAGTTCAAATTTCCTGCCTGACGGGCAGCATATCTAGTTGCTTTGAATAATCGGATACCTGCGTTCGAATGAACAAGAGGTAATAATGTTGATGTCAAATGCGTGATGCCCACCACGTGTCACGAATGTATCCACAATAGATGCCACCAGAACCGCAAAAACAACACAAGACGAAAAGCCAGGCTCCAAAAGGTTACCGCGCAGACCCCAAAACACTGGGCAAATAGCTGTACATCAAATTCTCAGAAAGCACCATAAGGTTAGAAAAAACGGCTTTAAGCCTAATTTAAGAAGAAGGATAGAAAATTTAAAAAATATAATTTCATATGCATTTTTCCTAAAGCTCATATCCTTGAGAAACCCTGTATAAGTTATCTATTAAATAAAATTAAAAAGTGAAAACGTAGAAACTGATTTAAAGTTAAAATTGATCGTTTCTAACCTTGCAACATGGTTATAATTAGTGAATCATTTTTATTAGTTTACACAGTTGTAATACACCTCATTAGTTAATAAGATGTCTATATAAGTCCTTCTTTTTTCAAGTTATATAATTAAAGAATCCATACAATTTGTTAGCGCAACCGAGACAGCCTTATTTGTGTGCAAGCCGCTCCAAATTTTATTATAATTACATAATGCCTCCTAATTAACGATGAGTTCCTTTGAAGGCGCTGATTAGTTCCGAAAGTCCGACTTAATTTACTTTCGAAACTTTTTGTTAAAACGCAGCTCATCTCGGAATCCACACAAGCGCCACTCTACAACTCCTAGAACCATTTAGCTTAATGAATTAAACAGAATTAGCGAAGTTGCTCCGATAGAGTAACTGCTAACCCAGAACCTGTCGCAATTACTAATGCGATAATTAAACACAAATTATCGGCACAGTTATACGCGTTATTAGCGAAACCCGTTTATCGCTCTTACATGGAGGACTTTACCAATTAATCGGTTCCATTTTTAGTATGTCACCTAAGAAGTTTGCTGTTTCAAACGGTGCGACTTATCTCACATATGGTTTCGCACGAAATATAATTACAGGTTTGCAAAAGCAGATTTTCAGATTGCGCTAGTTACATTAGTAAAAACCAATTTATTTTTCAACACTCCACAGCTTCCTGATTCCTCTTCAGGATGTGGATGTAATTAAAGACCGTTAATTTTGCTCCTCTATTTGTCTTTTTCGCAATAAAGATGATATCACACAGTATAATGGTGCATCGGAGGGTTGTTAAGCACACAGTATTTTCTGGAGCTTTAGTTGTCATGTTTATCACACCCTATATTGTATTGAAATAATTTCAGTTATTAAAAAGTTTTCAATGAAAAGGATTCAAATTGCGAAATACAACCAAAAATATACAACATTTTTCTATGATGTGTTTGCATAGGGTTGTAATTCAAGAAGATGTTTAAAACATAACTCCGCTGTAACCTGTTCCAAGCCAGGATGAGAAAGGAGGAAGGAGAACCTCTTTAAAATACCTGGGTTCAGCTGGCACCGCTGATAGCACCATGTGAGGGCCCCTGTGCAGGGTAACGGATACAGTCAACGGCTCCAAGGACGGAAGAGAGGAATTTTCTCCAACGATCGAAGAGGCGGAAGAACTGGAAAAGGGAAGATAGATCTCTAAGTTGGGAACAACAATCTATCTAGGGAACGGACACCCCGAATGTAGTATTCCTGATCCTCCAGGTTGGGGGTTGAGGCGTCTGACCTGCTCTCCGACACTTGTAAAAATCCTATATTGCAAAAAAACCAATCACGAAGCCTCGGAAAAAGGACGGTCACAACGAAAAACGTACTAAGCAAAGAAAATGGATACTGAATGTTGGAATCTAGAACGTAAGGGGAATCGCAAATAAAATTAAAGAGAATATAACAGAACTAAAACAACTAATTATGCATATAGTGTGCCTAACGGAAACAAAAAAGAAAGGAGAAGGAAGTACTAACATAAACCATTACGTACATATATCGTCGGGGGTTCCAAAATCAGAACGTGCTCAAGCAGGAGTTGCTATTCTAATCAAGAAAATATATAAGAGACATACAATTTATATCAGAAAGACATCTTGAACTAACAACAAAAATAAGAAACTGAATATGTCATAATAGCAGCTTATGCACCAACTGAGGAGTCCAGGGACAACGAAAAGGATATGTTCCATAAAACGTTAAACGAAATATTACAAGAAACTAAGAAAAATCAGATGTTAATACTGGCAGTTGACACGAATGGCTGGGTAACATCGACAGATAATGATAAAGTAGTATGTCAATATGAAGATAATAGGGACAATACCAATGGCAAGAGACTAATCAACACATGCAAACAACACGAAATAAAAATCAATAACACGTTTTATAAACATAAAGGCATCCATCAATATACATGGGAGAAACTCTCAATGAACCAAAAAGCGGTCCTAGATTACATAATAACAAAACAGGCGAATCAACTAAAAGTGCTAGATACTAGAGTGAAACGAGGAGCAAACTGCGGTGCGGACCACTATCAAGTAAGAGTCAAAATACTGCCACAACTCAACAAGCAATGCAATAATATAGACGTCCCTGAAAACCTGGTACAAACAGAAGACGATACTAAATATAACCTTGGATCACTACAACAAAAAAGTATTAAAGGTTTGTACCAAAGAAGATTAACCAAAGCATTGAATACGACATCCAGGAGCGAAGACATAGAACAAGAGCACAAAAACTTAGCTAAAGCTATATATACTGCGGCCTATAAAGCTTTGGAAACAATTAAACAATCGAAGAGACGAAATCAACTATGGTAGGATGATGAGCTAGCAACTTTGATCAAAAGGAGGAAACGTATATAACGAATGGTTAACGGATCAGACAAGAAAGTGGCATAAATACAAGGACCTGAGAAGGAAAGTAAAAGACAAAGTCATAGAAGAAAAGAGCTTGATGTGGGAAAGGAAATGTCTCGAAGTAGATAGGTTAATAGGCGGAGCGAAATCAACTGAAGTCTGTAAATTAATGAAAAATGTGAAAACCAACAACAATACCGGAACATCAAGCCAGTTCACAATACAAGAATGGGTAGAGCATTATAAAGACCTTCTCACAGAAAGGCGAGTACAGTTCCAAATAGATCAGCCAGTCAATGCAGAATCACGGGAGACCGACAACTTCACTGTAAGTGAGTCTGATTTTAAACAAATAATTCAAACGCTAAAAAATGGACCACATAGTCAAAATACCTAATTATCAGGTAGTAAGTTGCAAAGAGGAGGATCACTGGATCAATCTCTACATGCCCATATTATTAAGTCACAAAATTTACCTATTGTTCTCTCTTTGAACAGATTGTAAATATCCAGGGTAACAAACAAAAATAATAAAAAAAAAATGGTAGAGCTCCAGGACCCGGGGGAATCCGTGCAGAACTAATCAAGGGTGGAGGCGAAGTACTATGTACTAGAATACAATACCTCATCAATCTGTGAATTCAACAAAATAAGATACCAGAACAATGGAAGACGTCACATATTTTGTCGATATATAAGAAAGGAGATCGAAGAAACAAGAACAATTATAGATGATTATGTGTGAATAGCAGAATGAGCAGATTGTTTGGAAAAATAATAAATTAAACTAAAGCAAAACATAGAACATAAAATATCGGACGAACAAAGTGGATTTATATCAGGTAAATAAGGTGCAGACAACCTGTTCATAATACAACAGTTAACAGAGAAAAGAAAAGATAAGGGTGAAGAAACTCATTTGGCCTTCATATATTTGCAAAAAGCATACGACTCGATCCCTAGGAAAAAGTTTTGGAAAGCCCTAAATCAATATGAGGTTGACCCACAACTATGTGCTATAATTAAAGAAATGTATCGTGGAAACATAGCTCGAGTAAAGTATAATCTATAATCTATCGGAACCTATTCGTACATCCAAGGGCCTACGACGAGGCTGTAGTATTTCCCCTCTCTTATTCAACATCATTTTGGATTGTGCTCTCAACGACTGGAAAAATAGAGTAAGAGGTATGGGCATACCAATAAACAATGAATGTTTATTTACTCTCCATATCCCTGACGATCAGATCGTTGTAATAAAAAGATTAGACAACGCATATGAAGAATGGGGCTTAAGCATTAATATCAATAAAACTGAATATATGGCAGTAAACTCAAAAGCACAATTTACTGTGATGATTAACGACGGGGAAGAACTAAAACAAGTAGCCCTATACAAGTATTTAGCAGCCATAATAACAAAAGAAGGATTAGGGGTAGAAGAAATAAAGAGCAGATAGAAAGAAGCAGGAAGGTTATAGGGTGCCTAATTTCGATTTGGTGGAATAGCCACAACACAGTCAAAACCAAGATACACATAGGAAAGTCGCTAATAGAGTCGGTGCTGACGTACGGATCTGAAGTTTGGACACTAAACGCTGAGATTAAAAAAAATCAAAGCTGTCGAAATGGACTATCTCAGAAGGAGTGCGAGGATCTCAAGAAGAGAACATATCACTACTGAAGAAATTAGAGAACGAGTTAAGGCACCAGAAACCACAGTGAACAGGATTGAGATAAGAAGTCTTAAGTGGTTTGGCCACCTCTTATGTGTGGACGAAAACCGCTAGTCAATAAAAATATTAAAACGGACCCCCCCCCCCAGGCAAGCGAAAGAGAGGAAGACCACGAAGATCGTGGAATGAAGGAGTGCGACAAATGATGGAAGCAAGGGGCTTAACGGATGAAGATGTTATGTTCTTTTAAAATTTGCCGCTTTATATGAATTAATTTCGTAATTTAATTGCCGCTCCATAGAAATTACAAACGTTATTTTAATTGCAGTTTTATGTTGGTTACAGTTTTCGCTATTTTGTTTTTCTAAGATTGAGTTATGTTGACAGTTCCCTTTTGTAAGTCGAATTTGCCGAATATTGTTTTGTTCGCGCCTGGCCCTGAACGCTTCTGAGAATTCACGTGTCAAAATTATTTTAGAACATTTTCGCCATATTTCGAATTATGCTGCAATCTTTTGGGGGAATGAAGGGTCGCGTTGCGTTTAACAGGCAGTTGGCCTAAGATCTTCGCCAGACTCCGGTCTCCGAAATCCCATTAATCGCGGGGGCCGTAAATAAATCGAGTGCTGCAGGTGCCGGCTTGGGGTTTTCCATGGGTATACCTTGTGTAATTTTCGTTTCGTTGTTTTACCATGGGGTGAAAACAGAATTTCGACAATTGTCGGATCTTATAGAAGTACGCTAGGATTTTAAACCCAAACAAGAGGCAATTCATTGCAAATTAGCCAATCGCCTTTGGCGGATTAGTATCAAGCCCATTCTCTGTACCTGCACCTTGTGACGCTGTTGCAATGAGCGCCCATTTCATATCCAGTCTTCAGGGGCGTGTATTCCATCTTTAGTCCTGATAGAACCACTTTCTAAAATAAGCGTTGGTTTCCCCATTATAAAATTAACAATAAGATTAATTTCGAAGGCATACAGGTGTAACAAAATACATTATCAGAAGTAGTAGCTATATGGCGTGTCTTTAAAGTTGTCGCTAGGAAATTAAACTGCGAATACTAAATTTCCCAATACACAGTTTGTGAGAACCGTGCTTTTTGGTCTTCCAACACTGTGTACTTTCTCTTCATATTTGTCGAAATAACTTACTAACAATAATTTAAATATATCTGACATATGCAATTTTTAAAACCACTTATGTACTAGGCCTAACGTTACATTGGGAATCTACATGTAAATTTCACCTTCTATAATTTTAATTCAATCCACCATATCAAACGGGTTAAGTCGGTAGTCTTCGATTTTTAAATGCGAAGCCTTAAGATAGTATGTAAGATATTATATTAGTGTAAACATGCCTCCCTGTTTCATCGACTCCGTTCTAGCTCTGTATATTCTGCCAAATACTGTGTGGTATGCCGTAATTCCCTTACTTACTGAAGGTTTCAAAATATTTTCAAATTAATCAATGTAAATATTCAAAATTATTAGTTTCATAGCTAACACAGCAAACCATTGTCGAACAGACCATCAATACAGCGGATACTAAAGCAACAGGAATAGAGATGTCCATCAATATGACGCGAAGGTGTGTTTTTATGCCGTCCTCGCCGCGGGAATTTTTGTGAACATCCCATAAACTCAAATTTAATTTCAAAGTAGGCGGTATTCCTGCCGCTTGTTTTAATAATAATAATAGAAATCCGATCCCGCCTTGCTCCCGTAATAATTTTGAATGAATCTATTTTTACTTTACCAGAGTGTTGACCCCGCGACAGGTCATTAGATGTGATAATAAATGCATACATCTCTAATACGAAAAATCCGGGAACTGTTATAAGTATTAGCGGTTTATAACGGGTTTTGCTAATAAGAATTAGAAAATTCTTGCAAAGCTAATGACTCATCCTATAAATTATTTTCGGTTCCCAGTCGGTTATTAATGGTGTCCCATTAGTTATTTCTGGTTTCTACACGGAACGAATATTCAGGTGCCGGGCTGTCTGGATTTTGAGATATGAATAATTGAAATTATTTTTGGAAAATTAGAAAACCGATTGGAGCATTGAAATAGAGCCAACAATTATTGCGTGATTCTGAAAAAAAAACAGGCTCGTTAGCGTTAGAAGATGATACTATTAGTGTCTCTTTACTCTCTTATGTAAAACATTACAGTGTGGATTATTATAAAAGACATTTTAAATGTATGAAATAGATCGGAGATACGTTTAGTGTTTACCATTTACTGTTTTGTCAAACAGAGATATGCAAATATATTTAGTTGTACTACTGATTATTATTTCAAAATCATTTTACTATATCCATATCTTTTTTAATACTTTGTAATATCTCTAAGTTTTACATTTCAGTTGGCAATTTTACTTATTATTTGTTTAATAAAATGAAAAGTGTTAAAAATTAAGACAATGTAGAAATTATAAAATATACAAAGCACATTTTGTCTTCGAATGTCTATTGTCAAATATAAATTTTGATTTTTAATCTTTCGTTTGGAATTTACTTAAGATATGAGTCTGTTTAATCGAACTCGAAGGGCTGTTAACATTGATATAAAATAATTAGGATTGATTGGAGACGGTGGTTTAAGTAAATAAACTTTGGAAATCCCCTTAACACCACGATATTTAGAACACCTAAATACGTATTTCGGCAACTAAGCTGCCGTCTTCAGTAGTAACTGGAACTAACTAAAATAGCTTGGCTGAGGAATACCTCTGGGGGTAAGTCCTACACCAAGTCAACAATTGAAGTCCAATAAGTAGTTGTAAGAATGTTAACCAAGGCAGAAAAATTAATAAATAGAAATACAGAATGCGTTAACAAAAATCTATAACTGTTTGCTATTTTTAGGCACAGGAGAACAGCTTTAAAGCAACATATAATCGTATTTGGTTACAATACTAATGTTAACTCTAACGTTGTAATTTTATTTTTAATTTATTATAAAATTATATAAAAATAATATCAGTAAAAAGAATCTGTTGCATGTTTATGAGCAATCAAGTAAGCAGTTTTACGAAAAATGAATATACTGGTTTAGAAAGGATGAAATGAATTTACACTTACGTAAATACGGAAGAATGTCAGGAAATAAATAAACGGTCCAATACCGAAGATGTTAACTTACCTGGAAAAAAAAAAGAAAAGTAAAACACTACATCAGTGAATTATATAATAAAAACATATGCATTTCCTAGAAATAGTTATGAAGCCTACGGAATCAATAAATAAATAAATGCAGGAATTCAATACGAACTTGAATCTAATTAAGTAGTTCAGATGATTATTGTAATTATCATTGTAGTATGGTTTGTTGCAACTCAGTAACTATTTTTTTTACAAATTGCTAGAACAAGAACTGTGAAAACTCTGAAAATTTAAATTGATTTTGCAGTACTATTCAAATATAAAGTTTCCAAATTTTGAAACTTAATACCTCGCCAAAACCTACTTTGAAATTGGAATTACACTTTTTGACACTATTACATACGTCTAACCTAACTAAAAATATTTCTATTACAAATTTTACAGAACAAATTAAACTGGTATAATAACACTTTACAGTTTCGAATGTTTACTGGGTTATTTTGATATCCCATTACAGATGCAAAACTATAACCTATATTTCAAATTAAATTACTTTCGTGTACATACAGTTAATAAAAAAAAGTCTTATTCAGAGACCATAACAGTTTCTTTAAATAATATTATTAGTACATTCGTATAACTTCAATTCACATTTTATGTTGCTTATCATCGAATTGTGTATATGAGAAACCCAACAATACAAACTGGCATTGTAACTTGTAATTGAAATTAGATTTGGTATAGTGGAATAAATTATTTGTCAGCGCAAAAACGCCATTTTCCCACAGCGCAGAAGATCGACTTAACTGCAGAATCGTTGCAGTTACTTTCTATTTAATGTGCGTACGTCCACATAAAATAACAAAATTGCAGGAGGAGCGAGCCGGAGAGCGAAATTACGAGTCCACCTCATCCACTGAACTGTAAAAACTGACGATAACGATCATAATTAAACAACTGGAGTAAACTTATGACCTTAGGCACCCTGATATTGACCTGTTGAACATGAAGAGCAGATGTGCAGCCTGGGAGTTCGTCCTCTTAATCCACGGCAGTAATCTCATTCAGCATGTCATCGCTTGGTAGACATGCATAGAGTGTATCATTAGTGTATCTAAGTTTTTAATTGTTTAATGCGTGGGACGACACCGAACCTAACTTTACATGTTTAATGAGAGTCTTATGGAAATCTCGTAAAAATACTGGGCCTAATTAGTAATCGTCTTGATAAAAGTGCCGTTGCAATCGTGCTGGCTAATTTACTTGCCTACATTTCTCCACCAAAAGAGAGTACTGATTTCTCGCACAAGATATTGGTTGTTTAGATACACTTGTTACAAGAATTTTTACTAACTTAGATGGAGTTTCGGAAAATACGTGACTGTACAATAATTTACTAACGCTGGCAAATAAATATACATTACATTTTCAAATGTTGGAATTCTTCTGCAGAAAAATGTAACGAAAATGCTTTCAGGATTTCTTTTAAATAAGGCAGTGACATGTAGAGACAGGGCGTTGACAACACGACCTTCGTCATGCATCATTTGTAATTAAAATTATAATTGAAATAAAAACAGAGCACCGTTATGTAAACACGTTGAGTGGACCGTGTAAAATACATGAAACTTTAATTTCTCAGCTTCTGGAGGTGAACTAACCCATAAAGACGCGTCACCGCTTTTAATTGTTAATCTCTTGGGGCCGAGATGGATGTGACAGTTCTGTCTCCGTTTTTAGGTGCTAAAGTAAGTGAGAAAATACGAGGTTTCGTACGTAAAACACGAATTTCGAGTTTACGAAAAAGTAGACTTACATTTTTATAGCTATATCCGTGGGCTGTATCGGCTCGGTTTTATGGTTTCATCTAATTTGTATCGATTCGAGCATTCCAAGAATTGCCGGAGAAAAAATCTGAGGAATTTTTGCAATCCTTTTCAAAATATTGCAAATCATCAAACTGAACGACGTGATAGAAAGTTTGTTAGTTCGAAGAGATTGCCCACTTCGTTGTTCTGATACAAATTTAATAAGATACACGCCAATTGGGGCCACCATGATATGGGTTCTCCGTGACTTCATCAGATCAATCCTAAGTTGGTCATACCCCAGCTTTATTTCAACTTATTTGGTAGTATCACTAATCTGCGACGTGACTTGTTTAGATTGCGTGTAATTTTGTCTTACTTAAAAATTTTCCGAGATAGTTAAAACAGACAAATTTAGAATTACCCACTTTTTATACGACCGACGCTCATTATAGATTGCTGAAAAGTGTTAATATAATTGTCGAATATCCAGAAATGGATAGAAGTAGGTAGATACAATAACTGTACTTTGATATAATACGTAAAATATTGTTAACATATATATTTATAATAACCCATTGAATATAAAGCAGAGAGAAGGAAGTAGAAATGAAACTGAGGTGATGAAATAAGAAGACCCAAACCGAAAAAAAGGGGGTTAAGAAGAAACTGACATGAGCCTAGAAGTAAAAAATACGGAAAATAGATATTGAAAGCAAACGGAGTTAAAATACAAACGATGACGAATGCAACAGTTAATGTTAAACAGAAGGGAGGAAAGATTTCAGAAACACGGTTACATATAAAAAGATGTCAGGTTACAATAGATGATGGAAGAAAGAATTAAAAATATGAAATCGTGACCAATAGATGCTGAAAACGACGGCTGTACAGCAGAGAACGGGGAAAAAAGGGAGATGACGGCGCTGTCAAAGGAGGAGGTACTTTGAGGAGGAAGAAGCGTGAAGGTAAAAAGGTGGTGTAGAAGGAAGAGAGTAACTTAACGAAAGAGGGAAACTGAATGTAGAAGGTAATGGAAACGGGGAACAGAAATTGGAGAGGATTCAGAAGAACCGAATTTGAACGTAAAAATAAAAAGAAAAGAAGGGGTGGGGGAAAGCAATGCAATAGGGACGTGCGGATAAAAAGGTAGGTAGAAATGGCTACAGAAACACTAACGATTCAGGAATCAGAGCGCGCGCTAAAAGAGAAGACAAAATTTGGGAAATCAAAACCCGAGAAAGTTAAAAGTGGGAAAGGTGGTCGCGAAATTAAATGAGGGAGTATTAAAGAGATTCTTTGCAGCAAGGATAGAAAAAGTGACAGCAAAACCAGCATCATACTTCTCTCTCTCTCTCTTCGTCAGACATTGTTGGTGCAGTACTGGACATAGTCCTTCCCAGTGTTTTTCCATACATTTCGGTCTCTTGCCAATCTAAACCATTGGCGTCCTTCCAGTTTTCTGATGTCATCTGACCACCTAGCTAAAGGTCTTCCCACGCTGCGTTTGCTCGTTCTTGGTCTTCACTGTAGCAGTCGGGTTGTCCATCTGTCATCAGTTCTTCGCGCAATATGTCCAGCCCAGCTCCATTTTAATTGGGCCATTCTCTTTACTGCATCCTCCACACCTGTTTCATTCCGAATCCATGAATTTTTATTTCTTTCCCTGAGAGTTACACCCAACATTTGCCTTTCCATAGCTCTTTGGGCTACTGCTAATTTGTTCACTATTCTTTTAGTGATTACAGATGTTTCAAGGCCGTAGGTGAGCACTGGTAGGACACATGTATCGTAGATTTTGGTAAATTTTCTTCATCATACTTAATGAAAATAAACATGAAGGTGGAAGAGAGGATAGAAAAGTTAAAGGAGAAGACAGTTTAGATATTGGAACAATAAATGTAACCACGGTAGATGGCAGGAAGAAGCGAAATTGAAGGTAGGCAAAACAGCAAAGAAATTAAGTGAGAAAATAAAGCAGATAGAGATGTAACGGTAGAAAAGCGGGTAGAAAAGGCGGAGGGGAGAGTTAACAAAATAAGAATGTGACTGTGGAAGAGGCAGTCGAAAATAGAAGATACTTAGGGAAATTAGAACCTGAGGATTGAGATCTTAGAGAAAGATAAGGTACAAGAGATGCCGAAGAAATTAAAAGAAGACAGAATCCAAATGGTGGTGTGGTAAAAGCGTAGGAATAGTTAATCGAAAAGACCATGACGGCGGATGAGATCGGCAATTAATAGAGCAAAGAGTGCAAGAAATGGAAATGTGGAGGTAGAAATGGTAGATAGGTTTAAAAAAAAACGGACTTGTTGTTCGATTGAACGAGATCTAGGACGGGGTTTTCCAAACATCAAAAAAGTCTTAAAGATAAGACAAATAGATGACAAATTTAAAAAAAGATACAGCACACGAGAAAGGTGTTATACATGGTACAGTAAACAGTGAAGGAAACTGGGGTTAGAAGAGTCAGTAAAAGAATTAATGGGGTACGAAGGTAATCTGAAGGTAGGGAAGATGGTGGGTAATATTATTCTAGTCGGCTCCATGTCAGACGATGATGATGATGATGATGATGAGAAAAACGTCTGATAAAGTTAGGAGATAGCTAAACAGAATGCCAGTAACGTAAAAAAAGAGAAAAGACACTGCAGAAACAAAATTTGTCAAAAAATATGACGAAATGCTGCATATTAAAATCAAAAAAAAAATAAAGTTCAAGGTTAAGGCGAATTACAGCAATAAATCTTTAAAAAACCAACTACAATCTTAATGACCCATAAAATTTAAGATTTAGGAAGGCTCAGTTTTTATCCGTACAATAATTTTGGTTTAATCACTTTAATTGTCCATGAAAAAGTAAAGCGTTGGTCGTCGGTTTGTTGTTCTATAAAGCAGCAACTGAATAGAATTGAGTCATTTGTCATCGTAATCTTATTCCGTAAACAGCAATTTGTACATAAAATAAGATAATAAACACCAGGTCTTTGAGGTGTTAATTACGTTTTGAGATACTGCGAAAGTAGTAAACCTTTTATATCGGTGTCGCTTTACATAGAGGCAACTTGATAAAGTTGCCACAAAACTGGGCAATAAAATTTATAATACCTACAGTAAAAACCGCACTGAGCGGCCGAATTCTCACAACGTAAAAATAAGAGCGGATATTGGCCACATCCTGCACAAACTTATTTTATTTGCTTCCATAAAGGAAAACGCTCTTTTGGGCCGTTTTCGGCGTTTTATTCGAGGCTTAAATTCAAACTACATTTTATTACATGTCTTTTCGTATAAACGTTAGATTTAAAGATAGATTCAGAATTAGCCATCCTAATAACGACAAGAAGTCGGTGCTTAAAAAGTAATTACGTAACGGTAACGTTGCGGCAAAAAAGAGGTTGTTAAGTGATTGCTGTTACTTTTTATGTGTGTAAGCTATGACAGCTCTGTTCTACGCGAATTTCAACCAAAAATTTAAAACTTTACGGTTATTTCAAGTCTAGAGTTTTTTTCGTGGGAATTTGAAGGAATTGCAGTGGCGTTGCATCACAGAAATGAAATAATTAGACATGTAAACAAAATCTGTCGCAAACAAAGAGCTCGCAACCACATGTGGGTGTGGTAAAAAGTGATCAAAAAACGAATTCAACTCCAACAAGTTGGAACAAGCTCGGCAGTTACGAAATCGAGAATTCGTAAGTCTCACGAAGACATGTGTTCTACTGCGTGTTGTTTTTATCAATGATCTTGTAAATTATTCGTTAGGTTAATTAGGCGATTTACACCCGTTTGGAATACATAGGTTTGGTAAATTTTCAGTGAGAAACTTGTTTATTAGGGCCTAATCCTTATCTATGCGATCTAATTCTTAGTTTATACAACTAAAAACTTTTCGCTCGAATTATCCGGCAGAAATCGCATTTAAAATTTAAATATCAGGCATTTACTTTTTTCCCTGTGGTTAACTTTTGTCAATCATTAAAAAAATTCGAAATTAATTCAACAACATTGGAAACGCTTTGCTGTTACAGAACCTGCTTCGATTCTTAATCGATTTTAATGTACAAAATTGCCACCAATTCTAATTTATTCTGGGAACAATTTCGTTAATACGTTTGATACGTATAAAATTGCAGCATTTTTTGCAGTTTGAATATTGAAAGTAGGCGTATGAGTTCTTGACCTCAGTATTATACCAGTTGTGTAACGATTTCAACCAATTAGAAATGTATATGGACTCCTGCAGCGAGGCAACTTTGTGCATTTTGTTCCCACAGTGAAGTTGGACATCGAAAATACCCAATCGCTAAATCCATCTGGTGCTAATGTAATTTATTCGTCTGCAGTTTTACATATCGATTCCTATGGATAGCATTTTGATGACACAACTCAGTTTTTACACATAACAGAACTACAGTTGCTGATATTAACACAACTCATTTTAGAAATCTACAAAAATAATTTTAAAACATACATACTGGGCAAAATAAAATTCTACGAGAATCTCAAACTTAATGATTGATATACATGATGATATACGTTAAACAACAGCATAGGAATTAAGAATAGGAGATGCAACTCCCAAAGAGTGGAAAGGTACAGCGAGGCTGTATTTTGTAAAAGTAAACATGTTTAAAAATAGGACAGGAACGAATAAAAGACTGATAAAAATAACAAACAGTGTAAAGAACCAACACACCATAAAATTGAACTATAAAAGCGAATAGTAGAAAGAATAAAAAAGTGGAGACAAATGAAAACTAACACATATAGATCGTAGGAAAATTCTGAGATAAAATTTAAGCAGGAAAAATATGGAACCATGAAGTGCAAGAATATGAAAAATGGAAGGCAATTAACACTACAAATCGTAAAATATGTAAACACAAATAAAAATAAGAACAATATAATTAAGATAAGGTAGACGAGGAAGAAGCACCAATACCAAACATTGGATGAATATGACAATGAAAAAAGTTGAAAAAGTAAAAGGGTGAAGTTGACAATAAATGAAAATAAGAAGAAATAGAATGAGTCGAAAAACCGGAAACAAGAATTAGATTAAGCACAAAAACGGGCAGTAAGTACGAATAAAGTCTACGAAAACGTAAAGAGAGAAAATTACAAGAAGAAAATGGTAATGGTAAATAGAATAGAAGATAAGTAAATATAAAAAGAAAGGGAAAGGAGACACAAAGCAAAAACAGACGAAATATTAAGCACAACACAGAATCAGGAAAGGAGAGGTGGAGATGAAAGAAATGGTGGGAAGTTATGGAATGACAAAAGCAGAAAATTACAATAATAAAATGGTAAAGGTAAATGAAAATAATTATAAACAGGAAGACAGAGAAGGAGAACCCAAAGCAAAAATAGAAGAACTATTAAGCGCAACATGAAATATAAAGGAGTGGTGGAAATCCAAAATGGTAGGAAGTTATGGAATGACAAAAGAAAAAAATTACAACAATAAAATGGTAAAGGTAAATGAAAACAATTAAAAATAGGAAGAAAGAGAAAGAGGACACGAGGCAAAAACAGAAGAAATATTAACTACAACATGAAATCTAAAAGAAAGGTGGAGATGCAAAATGGTAGGAAGTTATGGAATGACAGAAGAAAAAAATTACAATAATAAAATGGTAAATGTAAATAAAAACAATTGAAAATAGGAAGACAGAGGAAGGCTCCACAAAGCAAAAATAGAAGAAATTTTAAGCAAGACATGGAATCAGGAAAGGAGATTTGGAGATGCAATATGGTAGTAAGTTATGGAATCACAAAGGTAGAAAATTACAAGAATAAAATGGTAAATGAAAATAATTAAAAATAGGAAGAAAGAGAAAGAAGACACCAAGCAAAAACAGAAGAAATATTAATCACAACATGAAATCTAAAAGAAAGGTGAGATGCAAAATGGTAGGAAATTATGACAAAAGAAGAAAATTTCAATAATAAAATGGTAAAGGTAAATGAAAACAATTACAAATAGGAAGACAGAGAAAGGATCCACAACGCAAAAACAGAAGAAATTTTAAGCAAGACATGGAATCAGGAAAGGAGATTTGGATATGCAAAATGGTAGGAAGTTATGGAATCACAGAGAAAGGAAATTACAAGAATAAAATGGTAAAAGAAAATAATTAAAAATAGGAAAAAAGAGAAAGAAGACACCAAACAAAAACAGAAGAAATATTAACCACAACATAAAATCTAAAAGAAAGGTGGAGATGAAAAATGGTAGGAAAATATGGAATGACAAAAGAAGAAAATTACAATAAAATGGTAAAGGTAAATGAAAACAATTAAAAATAGGAAGACAGAGAAAGGAGTCACAAAGCAAAAACAGAAAAAATATTAAGCAAGACATGGAATCACATTGGAAGAAAATTACAAGAATAAAATGATAACAGTAAATGAAAGTAAGTAAAAATAGGGAGAAAGAGACAGTGCAAAAACAGAAGAAGTATTAAGCACAGCATGGAATCAGGAAAGGTGGGTTGGAGATGCAAAATGGTAGGAAGTTATGGAATCACAATGCAAGAAAGTTAGAAGAATCAAAGGTTGGTGATAAACGAAAACAAATAAAATAGAAAAGATTGGAGCGAAAAGCAGGAACAGGAAAAAAGATTAACATAGGTAGAATCAGACTTAAATATCGGAGTAATATAGGAGACAGCAGAGTATAACAGAAGGCGAGTATAATTGATGTAACAGAGGAAGTGAGATTGAAAGTAAATTAGAAAATATAACATTAGAGAAAAGGAAGATGCTATTACTGATAATGTCGAAATACCTAAAATTAGAAAGAGAAAAAGAGAACAAAGGCCATGAAAAGGGAAAGAATGGCTCAAAAGAAAGAAAAGGGAAAGAGAGACATAAACAGCAAAAACTAAACACGAAGACAATCAGAGTGATATGTCTGATGAAAGAGAAAGAAAAAGGAAAACACAGAGGCGGAGAGACATAAATACTGGAAATATTACATCGAGTCAATAAGAATAATATGGTGAATTGAAGATCACAAGGAGTTATTTGGGTATTTTTGCAAATGTCCCCTCTTTGATGCCATTCTTTCCCTCTTGACCAACTTTTACCAGCTAAGTTAATAGATTACAAAAAACTACAACACATTTAGTTGGAATCCTGCAAAAAGTGCAAATTCTAACCTACCATTAACCTATTATATAACAAATTACTGAGCCGCGTATAGAATTTAATTCGAACAAAAACGATTCTTTTTAGTTGAAAACATCCAAACATTCAGCGTTGGATACTTTGGCTTCCGTCCAATCATTCTAGCATTTTTTAATTATATAAAAACATGAATGCATAGACATAAACACGTCAACTTCACCATTCGGTTGAACATATAAAACTTTTCCTGTCTGGAACTTTTGATATTCACACTAAAATCGTTACTATGTTGGTGGCATTTTAATACACAGTTGCCCCAATCAAATCTCTTCTAATTAATCGGTTTATAGCAATCGTCCACCTACATGGTAAGAGTTTTGAGCCATCCTGATTGGGCCTAGACTTCCGAAGCTGCAGTTAATCGGATTAAGGTAATTTGTCTCTTTTATCTGCTCATCCCTTCAATTGTCAGTCCGCTGTCGCTTGTCAACCGACCGAGAGGACAAACACGGCACAAAGGAAGGACATTAAGTGAACAAACACACGGGAGACTTTGAATCGTGGCATTCTTTTTAAAATGTCACCGAAGTGGACACACACGACAAGTCGAGGAGATTAGTGCGGTAATTGTTGGGGATCATCTTACGGTTTTCTACTTGACCATTTTAATTCCATAATTAAACTATAAAAATAATAATGGTGGCTGCGATGAGATAACGCTAAGTGCAAAAATCATTAGCCTTCGTTAGAAAGTTTTAATAAAAGGCGGACACGAATCACGAACCGCGAAAAACGTTAATTTGTTTCGTGATGAAAACATATAACTGTTTATATCCTATATAGGAGTCGCTCTGGTACTTTAAATTATCTAAAATTAAAAATTCATTAATTTACGTTCCCGTGTAACCTTGATTCAGTTTTAACTCGGCGTTTAACGCACCTATAATAAGCGCGAGCGATCATGTAGGCACACGCATTGTCCGAGAATGCGCTATTCCATATAATTACAAATATCACAAAAAACTTGATTGTTATAAGATCATGTAGGACATACCTACGTAAGAATGTGACAGCCACCATAAAATCATAAAATTGTGGAGCTGTTGGGATTGAAAAAAGTTGCAACTCTTAGATCAATGTCAATACCGATTTTTTCTTCACACGCCGAATAAATATTTAGAATTTTTGTGGGAAATAACGCATTTTGCTGAACAAATTACTGACATATGAAATAAACAGTGAGGTTAATTGCACGAAATGGACAGATGTGAAGTTTTTTGTGACATTTATTACATTTAGTGGTCCCAGGCTTTCTAAAAATGTTGCTACAGAAATTTGTATTACAATTACGTGCACGTCACTAACACACTGGATATTTATGGGATTTGTAAGACACTTAGCTCAACAGTAAAAAAGAATGCAGACTTTTCTCGGTTTCGCATTCCCATTGAAACATTAAACAAATCCAAAAAGGGATTCAGCAAAGAGCACTAAGAGTAAATCCACAAAATTTGTTCTTAACTGTGTCTTCTTAACTAGTTGTAACGTCTTGCCGTCTTCCGGTTCCCAATGCGTTCCTCCATCTATCACGATCCCTCTATAGTTTAGGATCTACATTTCTTGCTTCTAATGCTTCTTGAACCGTTTCCGCCCAACTTCGTCTTCCTCTTTTTCTTCTGTACGGGGAATCAAGTTCATGGTTTTCTTCGGGAGACATGTGTCGTTCATTCTTTGCACGTGGCCATACCGGGTTAGTTGCTGCGTCTGAATCCCTTGTATTATGTCCTTTTCTACTTCCATTCTTTCTCTAATTGTTTCGTTTCTAATTGTATCGCGTTTAGATGTTCTCGTTGATCTTCTCCAAAAATCCATCTCTAGGGCTCTTAATCTACGAGGTGTGGCTATAAAACAACGAGACTGATGCTGTAAAACTTCTTATTTAAATTTATAGATATTTAACTATTATCCCCTTCAATATACACCCTTCCTCTATCTCTACACTGCTCCACGCAAATTTTCCATTGTTGAAAACAGTGCTGGAAGTCTTCTTCTGTGAGCTCGTTCATGACGCGTTCCGATTTTTGTGTCACAGCTTCAACGGTCTCAAATCTCGTTGATTTTAATGCAGATTTGACCTTGGGGAACAGATAAAAGTCATGGTCCCAGGTCAGGCGAATACGGCGGATGGTCTAACACTGGGATGTTATGCTTGGCTAGAAACGTCTTGACAGACAATGCAGTGTGAGAAACCCAGTTAAGGTACACAATCCCATGGATATCGAAGAAAACAATCATCATTGCTTTGAATTTTGATTTGCTCATTCGATCTTTTTTAGCTCTCGGTGAACTTGGGCTCTTCCAATGCATGGATTGACGCTTAATTTCTAGAGCATAATTGAAAAACCAAGGTTCAGAACATGTTACAGCTCTTTCCAAGAAGTTTGGGTCAATAGCATTTAAAGTGCCAGTACAAATATTTTCACAAGCCTCGTTTTGTTCGATTGTGAGAATTTTCGGCACCATTTTCGCGCACACTTTTTGCATGTTAAAATTATTATGTAAAATTTGCCTTACGCACTCTTTGTCAATTCCTACAGGTTCAGTAATCGCACGAATAGTTAACCGACGGTCAGATCGGATCAGATTACCGATTTTTTCAATATTTTTATTCGTTTTTGACGTGAAGGGCGTCGAGGGCGTGCGTCGTCTTGAACGTCTTCTCGGCCATCTTCGAAATGCTTAAACCACTCATAAACCCGCGCACGTGATAAACATTCATTGCCATATACTTCTTCTAATAAAAGATAAGTTCAGTAGCGGTTTTCCAAGTTTCATATGAAATTTCACGATAATTCGTTGGTTATACGACTTTGGTAGTATCAGTCTCGTTATTTTATAGTCACACCTCGTATTTGCTGTACTTTTAGTGATATGCCATCATACCTCAGTTCCATGAGTAGTGATTCTTTTTAGAATGGTGTTATATATCATATGTTTAGTGTTTTTATTTATACTTTTGCTCCATAGTACCGAATTCAGTATCGCTTGCTTTCCTTTCGTCATTCTTTCTGTTCATGCTTCTTCATATAGGTATTCCATTTTTGTTTATGTTCACCCTGAAATATGTGTAGTTGTGGCATTTCTTTATTTGTTCGCCCGTGTCTAATATAATTTTTGGCTTATCCACCCCTATTGACAGATATTGTGTCTTGTTAAAATTTATGTCCAAACCCCACCGTGTGTATTATTCCTGCAGTTTCCTGGTCATGTATGAAAAATCACGTTTACAATCACAAATTTGTTAGGAAGCCCAGACAGTTGTCAATATTACACGTCTGAGCCTCTGCTAATCTATAAATAATTTCGTCATTGTAAGTTTTATTTTCATACACAAAAAATTTCAATAGTTTAATATCTAACACAAAAAAGTGAAAACTCTACAGTTCTTGATAGCAAATACACCAACAAAAACATATATTTAAAGCTGAAAGCTATAATCGATAAAAACAAAGATTCATAGAAAAATTCAGTATAAAGTCCCCCTGGAATAGAGCTTTTTCGCTTTATTGTCCTATTTACGTTGTAATGGGATTTCATCTACATTTTTCGAATGCAAATGATGGAATGTTGCACCAAAGTCATTTCTATACGTTGGCGACTACGTAACAAGACAATATTTACATGTGAAGAATGATTTTTCCCGCTTTGTATAGATAGAAGTAAACATAAAGGGGTTCGTGAGATAGAAGTCAGCGCGTTAACTTCTACCCTGAAGTTCTGGGGTACAATTCCCAGTACCGGAACATCGAATTTGTAACGATCGTTCTTTCTCGCAAGGCAATTGCAAACCAGGGAGATATTCTGCCTAGTAAATCTTCTCTAGAACAGAAACGTTTAGATTTCCCGTAGTTCGGAGTCCGCGTTATGTTGTAGGTCCTCTATGCCTATGGTACTTTAAAACGTGCAAAAGCCCTCCAAGTTGAAGGTATTACAAAAACGTATATACATAAATAGCAGCACAAACCCAGAAATTCCACAATAACTCAAAATCCCTAGAAAACCCAACACTGTTCCGTTATAATTAAAAAATTCCCGCCAAAACAAAAAAGCTCAGAAAATTCCACAAAACCATTGTATTTTGGACTTTTATTCAATATAATTTTTCCAGAAGACTGGAGAACCAGACTACTTAAGAAATACGTTATCAAAAAAAAACAGTTAATTAATGCATGTAAGAAATATTAAGCGAATTTGCAAATAGTCCATTGTTGTTTTGTACTACAATTTCAATCGTTTTGTTTAAATAAGGCATTTATTTTTCATGTTGCAAAGAACGGAAACATTTATAAATATATACCAGTTTACCCTACAGAAGTATCGTTTGCCTCTACTGCCAAAAGTGTAGGGTTCGTTCATCAACTTAGTACCCATATTATTTTTATTTCAATGATTAATATTATCAACGGTGTAACAGAATCAAGAAAATTATTCCTAATGATTTTAATGGTGAGGCTCTATACCCCATGAAGGATATTGGCCTGCCCGTAGCATACCTGGTTGTCACGTGCCAAATTCATGACATTTAATGATGTGTGGGCATCACGCATTCTACAACCGCATTATTACTCGTTGTTCATTCGAACGCAGATACCCAGTTATTTAAAGAGACTGGGTAGGCCACCTGCTAGGCATCGAGTTGGGGATTTTAACTTTCAACCTTCAGCATCGAACTGATTCCTAATGTATTATACATAAACATACGACATAGAACTTGTAAAGTTCTGATGCCACTAAGCACATTAATTAATTAATTCTATTGATTCTATGCTTTCGCTGTTTTTAAATCAATTAGTGTTATATATATTCATGTCTGATTTTTTTCCACATAATTGCGTTCCTGGCTGAAACAAACTTTATGCTTATCAAATTCATGACTAAGAGTAAACGTACTTGGTTAAATGTGCTCAATAATATTAATAACACGAATATGATATTAAATAAAGGAATGTATTGCCCATAAAGCACAAAAGGCAAACAGCAATTTGTAGTAAAATGGGAAAAAGTAGCTTATTTGCGATTTGCCTGTTAAGGTCGCACTCTATTACTTTTATTGCTCTGTGAGAACCGCTATTAGAGAAAACTATAGGGGCCTTGAATAAGATCATTAATTATAGGTAAAGAATACGGTTAGCTGGGACTTGTTAATTACTAAGGCATTTCAGCCGTTTACAGCAAAAACATCTGACATTTAGATCAAGCTTGTGTAGTAGTCTAACAAGGATTAATGTTCGCATAAACGCTTCGGGCAAGTGATAATAATAAATAATGCAACTAATAACCCGATTAGCTGTAATGCTATCGAGGAATCTATCACACATGTTTTTGTTGCTAGTTCAATTGAATCTGTTCAGTTTGCTTGATGACGCCAAGCATTAGTTCACTTAAACACTTCTCATTACCTCTAATGCAGATGAGGTTTTACATAATTCCTTTCATCGTATCAACGGGATAATCGTATACATCCTGGAGAAATATCTATAATACAACTGCATTATCTTAAATGTTATCACGAAGCACCGCCGTATAACTTATTATTAAAGTATTATACATAATTGTTACATACGTAATTATTACATGTTATTCCGTTAATACCTTCGTGTGCAAACAAAGCCAACACTTCCTCGGTTTCTTACGACGGAGGATGAAGAGGAGAACGGGTGGATGAACGACCGAAGAGTTATTAATTAGAGTATTGTTGGTTCCGCTCTGACGGCGACATGCGTCAAGTTGGACTTAATTGAGAATGTTCACACAGCTACACGAACCTGCCTGTTTTGAATTTTTTCGTCCTTTATTGGTAAATGTTTCCCAATAAAGAACGCTCGACTGTGACACTTGCGTTCGTTACGGTTAATCGATCATTACCGGAAAAAATTCTCTTCTACATGCTGCATAAAACAGAGCATGAACTTCGTTCCACCATACAGATACTCTAATTGACTTGGAAGCAGTTAGGTATTTTAAAGAAAATATAAAGGTTGCAATCCTCAGCAATTATGGGACAGAGATATGAAGAGGTAACATTACCTTTGGAGAAAATAAGTAAATCGAATTTTGGTATACTGATATCTATGGAGTAGTTTCCAAGTATACATATTGACCTCCATCGGAGTAAAAAATATAACTACTGTATACATATTATATAAATATACAGGGTGGCTGATTGTTCATTATATAGAATACATATAGCATTCGAAATTCAAGGAAAATATTATTGGAAAACGTTTTTCGTTTACATTTGATTTATAATTCAGATAGTAGTTAATAATATTTCATACTATTTTTCAGGAAAAATATCAAATTTTACTTTTTGTTTAGGAAACACATATTATATCATGTTGCTATTTCTAATTGTCTGGCCTGTGTATACAGAACTACATTGCAAAAATCGGGTGTTTACAAATTAAACTGTTCACAATGTAATTTTGTATATATAGGCCAGACAATTAGAAATTTTTATCCCAGATACAAAGAACATATACGCTCATACCAATACAAATACCCAGAAATATTTAACTCTGCTAAACATTTTTTAAAGTACAATCATACGTTGACATCCAATAAAATAACATTTTTACACTTGTGTGATTATCAACGTAAAATTCACACACATTTTAACAAACACACCTTTAATGAATGAACAAATTGAGCTCATAAATTCCTTGCTATTAGACGTTTTGGAATAGAAGAGCTGAGTCAAGTTCGAAATCAAGATCCAGTGTACTGTTTCCCTAGCTACAAATGTTTACATTATTAATAATTGCTTTTGAAAATGACGAAATATCGAAATAAATTTAAAGTTGAAAGAAAAACCGTTAAAATTGTGATTAGAATTATTTTTAAAATATAATTTCTACATTTGTTTCGATCACAACACCGTTACCACACCTATCTACTTAATTTTATCTGTATTCGGCTTCATTAAAATAATAATTCATTGGATTCGCATCAGGTAAGAGAATGCTCATGCTATAATATTAATATTTTAGAAACCGCAATTTCGATCATATTCGGTTTTCATCGATGGAGAAAGTAGCGTTAACTACAACAATAGGAGTATTTCTGAAATTTAGTTACAGGTTTCGATTAATTAAATGTCAATTTATAATAATAGTATTTTGTAAATTTGCGATTTCGATCTATGTCTTGCTTAACCGATACCAAAGATGTGTATAATTTCAATTGTACATTGTTGTAGAGGCTTATTTGTCACTTCCCTGATACTACACAACATTTGGTTAAAATAAGATTTTGGGCTGTAACTAATTTATTAACATTGAAGAAACTTGACAATGCACTTTTTAGAAATCTTTGGATAAGTGGCAAACTGCAACCATTTAGTCCATTTAGTAGAATACTGTTTCCTAAGTTGTATTGTTAATACATTTGAATTCAGTTTAAAGAACTAGAAGTAATTAAAGATTTAGGTAGAATCAGGCAAGCCACAAGGAAATTCTTAATTCACTTCGTGACAATATTATAAAAATTAAAAAAAAATGTTATACTTTAGTCATTATCAGTGAGAATAATGGAACTTTGATATATTTTGAAATCTTTAGTTAATCTCGATTTATTTGGTTAGGAATGTTAAGACCACATTGTTGTAATATAGTAATAAAATTTAGAAAATGTGTAACCAGTTTCGATCCACTTCGGACTTGATTAATTTCAGACATTTGAAATACAATACTATATGTAACATATGATCAATATCACAGACGGTACAAATATAATAATTGTAATTGTAACTTAACATAATAGACATTTTTTCCAGTCTATGAACTGGTTTTGGTGTGGTGGTAGCTCAGTTGGTAGAGTCCTCGGTTTCTGGGTAAAACGTCGGTTCTGGCTTGGATTTGAATGGGCATTACTATGCGGATTTTTTAAAATATTGTGCCGCAACCCACCACACACAATTTCCCAATCCGGCTTGCAACCGTGGGATCTTAATGCTAAAAACCTTCTCTGGAATTTCTGTCGTTCGGATTCGACGTGAAACTGTAGGTCCCCCACGTTTCTACCTTAGCGCTGAGGAGAAGCAAGTGACATAGAAGAAGTCGATACTAAGCAGTGGGACGACAACTGGTTTTTAGATATTCAGAAGTTTAAATTCTACATAATACTAATTTTAAAAAGGCATACATATTTTTCAAAGTTCTCTGCATCAGAATAGCAAATCTAACCTCAACTGTAAATACATAAATAATGCAAAATATATTCACCAAACTGTGCAAGGCTCTCTTCAGATTAAAAATAATTCAATAGAATTCTGATATATCTCAACTAGTTACGACTTATTTGGATTACCTACATGTAAAACAATGTTAACTCAAGAATAATCAACATCTATGCAAGTTAGTTTGAATCTACGAGTATTTTTGCTCTCATCCGTGTTAAAGATGTTTATAATGTTATCTGAACAGTATGGATATTTCTGATATCTCTGAACTGCCTATAAGTAACATACGTCTACATCAGCGTAAAGATCAAAATGGAACTCTGTATTAGTACATCCCAAATATACATATACAATACTGAGTGGTTTCGATCTGTCGATGCCTCTTCAGTAGCAAATCATATCAATTTTTTCCATCGTTTTAAACCAAAAAAAACCTGCAGTTATAGTCGAAGTAATTTTAGGTTTACAGTTCCCATTTACAAAATAGCATGTCGAATTTATGCCTCTACTTAAAAGTGGAATTCCTGTTTAACATGAATTTAATGATGAACATAAAAAAGTCCTTAATATTCTAATGAAACTAAACTAATCAATAAGGCAAGAGCTATAAAATTATCTGCTGGGTTCTTTGTGTCTGCAAGCATTAATTACCTGGACTAATTTAAATCCCCAGTTAAGATGCTTACGTTCCAGGTTCCGGAGAGAGCAAGAAGCTCATTTTAAATACAAAGACAAAGTAGCAAACTAATAAATACACATTTAACTAGTCTGAGTGCGTGTACTAGAGCAGTAAGATCGATTTAAAGCAGTCGTTAGGGGCCTATATCGCATGAAGATCTCACTCGGAAGTCTAATCCAGTTCCAGAATAAATTAGATCGGATTAAATCTTATAAACGTTGTCTTTTTATGGGGGACAAGTTTCCATATAAAGCTGAAGAACGCATTATTCAGCAGGAATTCCCTCCATTAGGAAGCATTAAAAATAAAATTACTGCTTGTATTTTAAACATTTAACAGTACATTTTCCCAAAAAATAATAAAATGCGGTTTCGCGGTGGTGCAGGGCCGAGGTGTTCCGTTTATTGTTATAATTTCATAGAAGTGTTTACATACACATACGCGGCTGTCATACCAAACTAAATCATTCCGGGTGCGTTGACACGTTTCGCAACAACAATATTAAGTCTGTAATTGTCCGCCTCATATCGTTACAAGGTATGAATTTTTATAATCCCATTTTACGCCCACACATACCTGGCACATCAAAACAACATAAATAAAGGCATTCGATTAAAGAGAGCCAATCGAACTCCTAGATTCGCGCAGCGATAGGCTCTCCACATATTCTCCTTTTAATTGCTATGAGTCATATGTTTCGGTATGCCTTTCAAAGTCGCAGATTAATCTTGCCTTCTTGGAAAAAAGCGAGCAGATAAGGTCGATTCAAATTTTAATTTTATTAAACTGTGAAGTGTTAAATATGAGGTCTCTGTTTTAATTGCCACAAAAAGTTGTCCAGGTAAATAATTATGGGCTAGGTGCGGTTTGGGCACATCAGTTTATATCAAATTAAAAAACGCAATAATTAGATAACGCAAATATACTCCGTGTTAGATATTAATTAATGTACGTTAAGAATTCCTACTGTATAGAAAGAAGAATGCCTCGAAATGCTCCCAAGTCTAGACTATCATCGGGCGTCGGTTATAGAAGCCGTAGAAATAGAAATAGATTCACGATAGGAATTTAGAAAAAGATGCAAAGGATAAATAAAAAGTAATGCGAAACATAATTATAATGAAAACCGACATCAAGAAGGTGAATTATATAAGAAGATAAATTCTTAGAAGAATAATATTATCATCAGATAACTACCACTACAGTTTACATTTTTCAAAATCAATTTAGCAGAAACTTTATTTCAGTTTTCGCGATATAAAATAACTATGAGTATAAATGAAGAAGAAAGCGATCGCATTAGGTTCTTTATTAGATATATAGTGTTTTCCCATAATAAAATTGATTTGTCATTAAAAGGTATTCATAAGTTCTCGATTTAAATTCGACCGTTTAAATGAAAAATTCCTATACAGCCCTCGGCTGACAAGATGGCATACGATAAGAATGTGGCCTAATGCATCCTTCCGAAAAAATTCACTTGCTCACAGGACAATCCCTGTATTACTATTCTGCGAAAAACATTTCTTCCGCATTGAGAATATGCTGCACTCTAATCCAATAAATGTTTTCAAAGTAGGTAGTAGACGCTGCAAATTTACTTACTATTTGCGTGAAGTGAAAACTCTTTACTTCAACTCCCTTATGCGATCTAATCAGCCGGAGACTATACTAACACTAACTTCTTCTTTCTCTTTGTCCCCATTTACACCTCACGGTGTTGGGTGTTTAATTCGTCTCTTAAAGGTGTTCCTTTCTCTTGCCAACTCCGTATCTCTGTGGTGGTTTTTCCTCTTTTCCTTGCCATTTCATCTATTGTTTTTTCCCACTGGATTCTCGGTCTAC
>JABXWE010001099.1:0-10402 GCA_014611495.1 Limonius californicus
ATAGTATTCTCTGCGTGCTTTAAATATGCAAGCATTGATATCTTGGAGAGCTTGATGAATGAATCATAAGACAATTTTAAGCCTAATATCCCAGTATTGTTTGAACAAGTTGTTTTCGGGTCGGGCCATATTGCAGACCTACAGCTAATGCCTTCTGTAGGATAACAAGTAAAGCCGTAGGTTCCGTGCTACTACGATTTGCAATACATTAATAATCACTACTGGGGTTGGAACTACCCAAACAGGCAACATTCAATTACCGTGTACAATGGGCTAAATATGGCCTTGAGTGAACTGAGATGCTTGGAAAAGCGTTTCCTAGATTTCACTTAATCAAATAATAACTATTCCCTTTTTAATTTTTTCGTTTCTTCTGATTTACTAAAGTGAAAGGACAAAAAATTATGATGTCACTTTAAAAGGGTAATCCAATGACTACAATTAGCAGCAATTAATAATCAATTATTATAACTAGAATTATTAATAGACATAAAAATCCACCAAATATTGTTCTTACTATAAATAAACACAGTCACCAACAAATAAGAATTTATACATTTATCAATGTAGCTGTTAACCAACTGCTTATCCACATTATCAGCTACGCACTCTTTTTATTCCTAGCGAGTCTCGAGAGAGGACTCTAGAGGTAGCTACGATACAGCGCCACCAACCAAACAAGTCCATCGGAAAATATGCCAACTAATTTTAAAAATTCGTGGCGGAAAAAGTTTCAGCCAAGCCAATAACTACAAGTTCTGCTGGCGTTGTACCTTCCCTGACAAAAGTGAAAGTAGCTAGCAAATTGACAGGTTATCGCGTGTTTGTATTTTTTAAATTTCTCTGCTTTCGTTCATCTTTATAAAAGAAATCAGTCTTTTTTAAAACTATTTTTGTTCGTCTTATTCGAAATAAGGTAGGCATATATTTTATAGATAATTTAAAGTATTTTTAAAATGAAACTATCGTATAACCTCCAAATATATTTTTTGTCTATTAAGTGTTTGCTATTTATGTATTTATTTATAGAATCCATTTCTTCTAATTTGTCTACTAAATTTTCTTTTAACAGTTTAAAAAAATATATATATAAGAACGTAGGTATATAAGAAAAATTAATAAACTTGCAAATACACAATGTTACACGTTTAAATTCACCGCCAAAGTACTATTGACGCTGAGTGTACCTCTAAAATACAGCGACACCACACCACGCCTACCCAAGAGACTTGTTTGCTTGGTGGCACTGTAGTTAGCAGTGGTTTTAAGGTAGTCTGGGGAATTACGTGGTATATAGAGTAATCGGGAGTAGTTGAGAGGTACCCTGAGGTAGTCCGGATTAGTCTCGTGGTGGTTGGAAATCGTTTTGAGGTCGTCTAGAGTAGTCTCGGGGTAGTGTCGATGTAGTCGTGATAGTCCGTACTAGTCTCCTAGCAAATATAGGCCATCCAGAAATTTTCTCAATTGGAAAAAGTAATCTAGTTACTTGAATATTTTAAAATGAGCTTAGAAATAACAGTCTTCCATTGAAATGAGTTTTTTTTTAACAGTTAGTAGAACATTTAAGAATAAAAGTTTAAGTTTTTGTGCAGTAATCCACCCCTAACTACAGGTACTGAATTCCTAAAACAAACGTCCTGAAAATTATGTTACAAATAATTACTTTCTAGAAAATTAGTTAACAAACATATACATTTTGGAAAATTACTTGTTAAACAGAATTTAAATTTCTATACATATTACTAATTATTTGTTTTGTTTCAGAATTAATTAAACAAAACACCCTGTAGCCACCCCTGCCTTAGTGTGGAAATCGTAGTTTTATACCTGTCGAACTCCAAGGAAGGCTTATACATATTTCAGTAACGATTGAATATTGTTAGTCTTTAGTGTAAATTTGTAAAATTTAATAAACTATTACAATCTTATTGTTTAATAATATGTGTAGGAATTCTACTATAACGTGCAATTGGCACTTCTTGCAAACGGCGATAGTGAATTGGTCCCTTAAAAGAAACGTCAGTAGTATGGTCTAATTCACTTAAGATGATCTCGGGTCCAACGATATTTCGGATGTAAAGAGTATTTACGAAGTAAATGTTTGGATTTGCATTGTTTACGGTATTGTGTTCCGAAAAAAAATAAGTTTTTCTATCGTTTCTAGCGAGTGTCGAAATATTTGCTTCCATTAAATGGGTTTTACGTAATCTTAAAGATTTAAAATAACAGAAACTAACGATTAACGACTTATTTGAAGAAAGCTAAAATATCATAATTAGTAGCTACATACTTGCCAATGTGCATTATTTGCCCTTTTTATTATATAAAACCGTTATTTTACAATATTATGATCATTTTTAAGTGTGAAAATACCACATCATGTACTTTAAATAGGGTTTTTAAGGGTATGGTGAGAAAATATTTCCATTGTAGTACTTATTTTGAAGTGAAAAATTACTACGTTTTATATGTAAATCCAATTATATTTGTACTTTTAAAATGCTAACGTACGGAAGCAGTGATACAAATTCAATAGATTTTAATGCATATATTTATTACTCAAACTAACTCCTGTTTGAAACAGAAAATAAGAGTGGAGCAGTTATGTTCTCGTTGACAACTATAACATCATTATTCAATTAATTATTTTGTAAATAGGTGGCTACACCTCTTAAGGTATAGTTAACCCTTCTTTTTAGTTTTAAAAATATTTTTTACGGTAGTTCTTTACACAGGCAAATGTCAACTACTGTTTTGTCAAAAATTAACAAATTTCTGTACAACGTTGTTGATTTGTATAGATTCTTGTGGTAATAACAATCAGAGAATGCGGAGGGGCGGCAGTACGACGATATGCACAAAGATACCCAGATAGCCCCTTCCATCACATAATGTCTTTAGGGGTTGAAAACAAATTTGTTACAATATGGACAGGTTTCCAAGCCAAAGGTTAAAAAATGACATGTCACATCTGTAGAAGCTGAAGCCGCAGTCATCGAACAAGTAAAAGGTAATTCCCATATAAGCCAACGAGTAGTTGCAAGAACTGTAGGCTTTAGCCTTCATTTTGTGGAGTAAAGTAAAAAACGATGTCTCGTAGCAACTCGTGAAAGAATTATTGTATCATGTAGAATGTAGGTCAATCACTCCCATACATGCTAATTCGTGTTAGAAATTCTTTGCTGTGGCGAATTGATTTACGTGGACAGTAAGGTATACGGGAGTATGAACATTTATTACATCATTTATTAGTGTTTTTCTTCCTGTTTTTATTTTATTTAATTTTCTTGTTGCTTTTATTGTTATGTCAATATATATTTATGCTATCTTGGCTTTCTCCGTCTTTGTTTTGTTAAAATTATAAGAAATAAATATTATAAATGTACTTATTGCAAAATTGTAATTGTAGTTTCTTACCATGATCTTTATTTATTCAAACAATGTAAAGTTGCTAAGATATCTATGGAATACAAACAGTTGTAACGTGTGTAGCCTACCTACCGGTTACAAGAGGTATATTTACCTCTGTAAACGTTAAATTTATTGTAATGCTGTAAGAGTTAAGAAAAGTTTCTCCGCTTTTCAGTAAATTCAGAGTTAGAAATAGCGAACTGTGGTGCAACTTACCATATGTACAAATTGTTAAGATCCCTATTATGTGCCGTTGTATCTTCGATGGTATCCAACCTAGTAATATGTATAAGTTTTATACTTAAAACATCTTGAATTTCTACGGTATGTTGTAGGAATAAGTAAGTGTTTCAATGGACCCATATCCGAAAATGTTGCAAGGGAAATATTAACAAATCACAAGTGACACTAAATGTTTAAAACTCCTTCCTTGTGCGAGAATGGAGGCCTCTGTTCGTCGGATTAATGATTCAAATACTCCTGGAGTGTTTAAGATGCGTTTTGAATGCCCTTTAACTAAAAACTCGTTAATCCGGTAGATTTAAACTTTAGTTTATTTAATAATCATCAAGCATTTAAGCTATAGTATGATTAAAAGTAGTTGATAGCCATCTATTATCGTAAAAATAATTAAAATGTCATCTCTTCCACTTTCACCAGAAGTAATAAAGAGGTGGCGTGCATTTTATTTTTCGCATAACTCCTCGTGGTCTGCAAGATCTAGGCATAACCCGTAGTATGTGCAACCGTTATCTTTGTTTTTACACTCTGAATACATTTTAGTGAGAAAATCTTCAACAATATAATTTCGCGCGGATGAAAATTGGCTGCGGCAAATGGGACAGTTTTTCTTCTGTTTACATATTTTGATATAGCACCGTTCACACAAACTGTGGCCACGTTCACACATGTGGACTGGAGGTTTCATAAGAGTTATTTTGCACACAGGGCATTCATAACTTTCCAATGCATGTCTTGAAATGTAGTTCCGTTCAGTACACACAACTATTGTGCATGATATTTGATTATCCTCTGTATTAGCAAATATTTCGCACGAAAGAGGATATACAGTTTGCTCGTCTATGTTTTTAAAATCAATTGCTATTTTCCCGGCATTGGTTTTGATTAAGTTGTTTTGATAAGACGGCCCTGCAACAGGCCTCGTTATGTGCGCACGTTCGGGTTGTACTGTCAAGCAACAGCCAGGAGCATAGGTGGAAATTTTTCCATCAAGATTCATTATTCTCATCTGAAAAATTCGTTTTCCTCTTTTGAATTTTACGTGTATTATGTAATATTGTTTGTTGATTTCTACTATAATGCGTTGGTCTACGATTATCTTGTTCAGAATTATATCAATACTTTTATTATTTGCTACTTCATCGAGGTGGCTTTTCTTAATATGGTTTTCAAGCTCCTGATGGTTTGTTCCTATCCATTCACATAGTAATGAGGGGCACACAATATGTGCCTGTCCATCCAGCGCGGCGGAACTGCTGAAAAATTCACCATATCGGATTTGCTTCAGAAATATTGTGTTTGGATCGGTTACCCTCAACGAACTGTTGATGATAAGCATCCAGATCTTGTGGTGCTCTGAAAGAAACAGTTAATAATGCTGATGAAAAATACGGGTCGGTAATAAAACATAACTCTGTTGAAAAATTATACTAAATACGTGTGCTAGAGTTTTATCACAAGTAAAAATTATATTTTCGATTTTTAAATAGCTTCCTGTTTTATTTAACAGTTAAGACTAATACGGAACAAAATTTTATCTCTGGGAACTTCAACAGAACTAAATACATTCAAAATGGGGTAAATAATGTAAGAAACCCGTATACGAAACATCACGAACAAATCACGTTTTTGTATATTTAAATACTTATATTCCTACATTATCTAAGAAAATTTACCTTCTTCTGGACGACAAAGTAGTGCAATGCTCCTAAGATAAGGGCCAATGGTTGACTGACGCAGCTTGAAGGTGTAGACTACATTCTTCAGGTGGTTACAGGAAAATAACAAATGCTACTGTTTAAAGAAGATAATTACATTACGTAACTTGTTTCACTCACAAGCTTTAGAATATTTGTGTACCTACCTTAACTAAATGTGTGCTTGTAATACACTTTAACCTGGCGAGAATGAAAGAAGGCCTTACCGTTGAACAGAAATGTCTTGTTTAGGTTAGAACTTTTCCGACTGGGAAAACTTAAATATCCTGTAGCTGAAATACGATGGAAAGAAGAAGCGGCGAAAGAGCTACTTCACTTTAAAATAATGATTATCCAAATCAAAAATAAGGAAAGTTTCCTGGTAAGTAAGAAACACGCAAGAGAACACACCCACTGATTTTCCCGCCAATAAAACTTAGGTTAGATCCACAATTGACAGATGACATTTTAGTGGAAGCTACTAAAGTTACCGCTAAATCTTAAAAGTCTTTAGTGTTATTCGAAAATTGAAACTTGCCGTCAACTAAGTAAGTAAATAAGAAATTTACTTACCTCTAGCGATAAACTTTTAGTGTCCACTTGAAAGTAACCAGACTTATGGAAGAAGGAAATAGTATGAATTAATATTTTTATTTGGCGGCAACTTTTTGTGAGGTTATGTCAAGATAAATCATTCATTCATTCATTCATTATCGTGATTCTAGTTTGTACCACTTGCGCAGTGTAGAGGCTGCATAATAATAAATAAATAGGTGACAAGGATAATATTTGAATGACTCTAACTTAATACGGAAATACAAACAGATTTATTGAAAAGCACCATGTCAAGGTGGAATACTGAACAAATTTGTAAATTTTTGAATATTTATGAACAGTACGAATTATTATGGAATGCGAGGTCAGAAGACTACACAAACAAACTTAAACGTGAAATGAAATGAAACTGCACAGGAATGCATTAAGTGGAACAGCTCCTAATTAAATTTATATTCGAAACTGGTTGTAAAAGGTAGCTTTTTGTGGAATGGTATTACAGCAAACAGACAATCAAGTAATTAAAATTAGAAATTGGAAAATACAAAAACGTACTGGTTAATGACATTTGTTTTAAAATACATATCATTTTTCGGTACCAATTGACTAATTTTGCCGTGGTAAAGGAGCTGCTGTAACAAAATACTCAGCGTATTTTTCTCGCACCTTCTCAGTTGCTGTGGATTGGTTTATTCTGCTCTAGCGACCCAGCAGATAACAAACGATAGTTTCAGTCAGGGAACATATACTTTTTTTCTCTCATTCTTTCATACTACCCCGGAACCGCTTTCGCATTACTTCAGGGGGGTGCGGGCGTCCCTTACACACTAACCATTCATGCAGCATGCAAATTTAACTAACCGAAATGCGGTTGCCCCAGCTGAGATTCGAAACCACAGCGGAACGACTACAATTAGGTGTGGCCTCGAGTGGCAACGCGTTGCCGCGCCTGACCACCGAGGCCGCTAGGGAACATATACTAGGAGAAATGAAACGTTCGAGCTAAATTGTGGCAATACGCAGGTCGTATCGCCGCCTAGCGGTCGGGTGGCTGAACTAAAATCATGAAAAAATTTGCTACGCTTATTTTAAAAGTGGTAATATTTTTAAAATTCATAATTTAGCTGCCATTTTTATTAGAGAATTTAAGAGGGTTTTAAACTTTTCAATAAAAAATAAACAAATTTCAGTTCCATAACAATACCAAGACATTTAGGTACATCTTGAAATAAAAACACAAGAATTACTTATACGATGTACTATATTGATGATAATAATTTGCAAAATAACAATCACATGTTAATGAACTGCAGAGACAAACTTCTAGGGCTTAAAGTATACATGAAAACAAACATTTTTTGTTAATAAATGTATGGTTAAAACTGTTTCCTTTCAGGGATAGAGCTTCTCAAAGATTCTTTAAGAAGCGCTTAAATGTAGGCAACTCAATTTACTACCTGCTATATGTTTCCATAACGACGGAAATTAATACAGGATAAATAAAGCCCTCTTTCCCATTTTTCAAATTCAAATTAAAATTAATTAACAAAATGTTTCAAAACTAAGCAATAGAAATGTAAATAAATTTCTCCTGACAACCTTTGGGATAGCAGATATGGTCCAATGAGTCTATAGCCAACAATTCCGGCCCAAATGTTCACTGAAAATCTTTGCTTGTATACTTTTTGAACCACAGCATGGGGATGTTCATCGTCTCAAATGTGGCTGTTTCTACTGTTGAATATTTCTTCTTTCGTAAAAGATGCCTCATCACTAAACAGAACGTTTACTTGGAATTCTGTATCCTCATTACACCGCCGCAGAAATTCCTGGCAAAAATCTACCCATGGGAAAATCCGCTTGAACCACGGCTTGCTCCTTCTGTGGATGGTAGGTTAACAGGAGCAATTCATTTACATTTCTATTGCTTAGTTTTGAAACATTTTGTGAATTAATTTATTTTAAATTTAATTTGAATTTAAAAAGTGGGAAAGAGGGTTTTATTTAGCCTGTATTAATTTCCGTCGTTATGGAAACAAATAGTAGGTAGTAAATTGAGTTGCCTACATTAAGTCGCTTCTTAAAGAATCTTTGAGAAGCTCTATCCCTGCAAGGAAAACACTTTTGACCATATATTTATTAACAAAAAATGTTTGTTTTCATGTATACTTTAAGCCCTAGAAGTTTGTCCCTGCAATTCATTAACACCCTGTAAATATTAACCTGCATCGTTAGATTACATAGTACGTTACAAACACCACAGTAAATAAACGTGTGTATACTATACAGAACTGCTCCTATACTAAACAGTTTAGTGTAAAAAACCTTTTACATAAGTAAATTAATAAGCGTGTTTAAGTGGAGCGCTGCAAAACTGTTGATTGTGAAATAATAAGCAACTACTTGTTTTCACCTTTTTCTAACTCCCTTAATCATAAAAACAAGAGCTGCTTTATTTGACCTCCCCAAAGAGCCTAAATTTTCATAACCACTAATTAAGTATTTCTGATGATCATAACGAAAACCCTTGCACAAAAAAATTCATCAAAAAGCAATGCACAGTAACAATCTGCCGTATGCATTTTCTTTACTTGAAATTGTAAGTGTTCCATAATAGCGAGATGAAATCCGGTTTCAAAAGGAATTTTTGTCAAAATAGCTTTCAAAGTTCTTATAGAGGGTAACAAAAAATATGCTTGCAAGTACATATCTATACAATCCTTCTTTAAAGCTATATTCTGTTCAGTTCATCTACGCGCACTGTTTTTTACCAGTATTTTTAAATCAGGAACAACAGAACTTTTTAGACACTTCATTTAAATTTTCATCTATAAATTGAAATTTACCAGCATTGTATAATATTGTAAGCGTACTTATGTTTTCTCTTTCATTTTTAAAACAAACGCGAACTTTACTTACTTTAGTACAAACATTTCTACGTACACCATACATAATTTTGTTTTTGGGTGTTAAATCTTCCTTTGAAATGTCAATATTGCTTAAAATTCCACTTTCACCTTCAGTTAAAAAGGAAAACTGTTTTAAATTGTAAGGAACTTCAACAACATCATTCAAACAATAATATTGATCTTCATTACAGTTGCTTATTGCTTCATGTGGTAAATGAGAAGAATTGTTTTATTTTAATTAATTTATAATTGGTCATATGAAAGATATGGTATACCAAACACGGTCTAGGACGTTTCAGCGCCGCCGGTTCATCGCCGCCGTTTCATCGCCGCCGTTCCATCGCCAGGTCCAGTTCATCACCGGCCGATTCACCGCCCGCCAGTTCATCGCCAGTTATAGTAAATAGTTATCGTCGTGTGTGTGTTTAATATCTGTAGCTTACCACAGAAAAGTTTTTATTGCTCCATGTACATTCAGTTTATTTTTTAAATAAAGCTCCGTTAACAGTACCTACTAGTACAGTTAAATAATATCAAACCCTACAATTAATTAAAAACCAAAACGTAGGTACAGTTCAATAATATTAAATAGGTACTGCAGGAATTCAGTTTTTTTGAAAATTAGTAGTATTTAAAGCTGCTGGCAATTAATGCGCTTTAATTAATTAAAACAATTAATTTCACAAAATGGAAAAGTATATTTTGAGATTTCATATTTAAATCTTTATTTAAAAATTATTTATTATACAATTAACGGACTATAATTATTAAAAAAAGATCCAGTTAAATAATATAAAATGGATAGTTCAGGAATTCAGTTTATTTGTAAATAAGTCGGCGGCGATGAAACGGCCTCGGCGATGAAACGGCGGCGAGGAAACGGCTCGGCGAAGAAACGGCGGCGATGAAACGGCGGCGATGAACCGGCGGCGCTGAAACGTCCCATTCCGTTGGAATAGTATGTTCGGGGTATCTCTGGGCGTATAACTGAACTGCTCTTAGGGTTCTATTGAGATTCCTCATAAACTAATAACATGTCGACTTTTTCGTTGTGCGTGATTATTTTTCAAAGTCAAATCACAACAAAACAATATTTGTCAACCATTAGTTCAATTATTGACAGATACGACTTTGTTATTTGTTTCCAAAGGCTAGGTACTTGTTTAAATCGTGACGAATGGGAATTTTTGATAATACCTTTTTTTTACAAATTTGCTTATAATTTTTTAATGAAAAAAAATAGCAAATTTTTTTCTTTACAAAATTTGTTCAGAAAAATTAGCTCTTTTTAAATATGTCAAAATATAGGCATGTTTTTGGAAAAAAAATTCGATGACGTCATTACTTCAGTTTCCAAATATGGAAAAATATGCAAATTTAGCTTAAAATGGACCTTACTCCGTCTCATGTAAGAACCTCTTTTCAGATTTTTTTCTATCGTTTTTCCTTTTCTTGTGATAGAGCTAACAGATCGAGTTTCGCTCACCCTGTACAGATGGGATCCAAAAGTATTCCCAGCATTACAAAAGACTAAAGAAAACTGTGAATTAGCTTTCAAAAAATACAAAATTCGGAGGAGTTTAAATAAAC